>JAHHZJ010002348.1:0-70025 GCA_021437245.1 Aegilops speltoides
TGAGTCAGGTATGTCTGTGCGGTCCGAATCTGAATCGAGAACGTGAGAGACTTGGACTCTATCTTCTCTTGGCCCAAAAGTGACGTGACAAGACTTTTTGAACAGCACCTAAACTTCTCCTTTTCCCTTATCTTCATATGTGAATTGTACAAATGTCCCATACACCTACAATTAGACAAAACACAAAAGTATGTGAAGTATTTTTGTTCTGGATAACATAAATATATTATTGAATAGTTTGCACTAGAAATCACCTGGCAAATATGCATGTATGCAATATTTTTGGTCTTATCCAAGGTAGTCATGTCCTCATCATCCTCCCCTTCTTGAAAACAAAGCCGTCCTCGGCGTTGCTTAATCTGAAATGTGGCTAACAAAAGAGACAAGGTGTACACGTTGTATATGTATACGTCATCCATTTTTACTTCCCTTGATTTTTGCATATATGACACATGAATAGATGAGTAACTTGCATAGTTTATAAAATCTAAAGCCAACAAATTAGCACAAGAACTAGAAGGCATGAAAATATTGCAACTCAGTTTGCACATATAAGTGAAGCTCTTATTTATTTCAAAAGATTGACAATGTTCATCATTAAACCATCCCAACATTGGTGAATAAACCTTATTTGAATCAAATTTACATGCTACAACATGCTTAGATAAGCAAACATGCAATGAGTCATTCGACACAGAATCATCACCAAGATTAGAGGTCATATCAAAATGATTAAACATTGATTCTTTTGCATCAACAGTTAATTCAATGGGTGCACTCAAAATTGTTGGTATTTCAGTTGTTTGATCACATGGCGCATTCATGACAGTTTCAAGATTCTCTAAAATAGGTGATGTGCTCAAATCACGGGTAACTCAACACATGATGCATTCAAGTTAACTAGGGATGCATCATTCTCATGTGAAGTTAAATCATCAATACCTTCTTTGTTACCTTATGCATAAAGGCGTAGCTGATGTAGGTACATACGTAGACAATGCACCATGCTCTTGAGATGATCTGCGCTCACAATCTGAGGTGGGGCTGCTCTAGTAGGTGCAGCGGTGGAGGAACCAAGCGGCGGTGGTGAGCATGAACTGGAATAGTAGTTGTTGTAGTCACCCAATGCATCCTCTGTGTCTGTCTCTCAAAGGTACAAGCACGAACATACATACCGAGTAATGCAACGAGGAATATCTGAAATCTTTCCTGAATATCATGGTTCAAACCACCAAAAATCTATTCATTGTATCATCCTTAGATTCTTCTATGTCACAATGATGCATATAAGATTTGAACTCTTTGTAGTAAGCATGAACAGTGTTGTTGCCTTGTTTAAATTGTTCAAATTTGCAAAGCAATTCACGGCGATAGTAAGGAGGAAAAATGTTGTCTCATTACATCTTTCAAATCTTTCCAAGTTGTGGGTTGGTTATCAATATTTTCTTACAATGCACACTCCACCAAACTGAAGCAAAACCAGTAAATGCTCTAGTGGCAGCTCGTACTCGCTCAAGTTCAAAAAGTCATAGGTTTGAAAACTTGTTCTACTTCAAACTCCCAATCTAGATAAATAGCAGGATTAAATCTACCCTCAAATGGCGGTAAAGAGATAACTGACCATGTGGTTGTGTGTGTTGTCCCAACTCTCGTGATGGTGAAGATGTGTCCATCGTCCAAGAACTTGTATCTCGAGAACCTGTCATGATTAGTAGAAACAAGAAACAAAATTCAGAATAATGTTCCTATGAACTACTAGGATGTGGTTGTAAAATGCTCACAGTAAAGCAAATATCAATATCTTACAAGTTCTTACCATGCGGCGGTGGTGACGGGCAACCAGCGATGTCAAATAACTCTGAAGATTGTGTAAAGCGATTGCGAGAGCGTCACGTATACGGTGTAGAAATATGTGGAGCTGGGTTGGCTATATATGGTAGCAAAAGATTAGCAATAATCAATTCAGAGATGCAATGTTGAATAAGCGCTCAGCAGCGGTCTTGTCTTTGGTCCTAGGCTAGACCGGACTAGAGGCGAGCCTAGAACACTAATGAGGTCACTGACGTAGCACAACTAGCATCAATCAAGGATACTAAGTAGCTCTGGACAGCAAGATATAAGTGAATATCAGCGGCAGTAAAAATAATGATGAAAAACAAGCGCCAAGCAGGATATACAACAACTCTCTCTCAACTTTCCTCTTGAAAAGTTTGAGCCAATTTTATGATAAATTCTTTCAAAGAATGCTACTAACGCAAGCTTTCCGATGCAAAAGAATCACTCAATTCCAAGTTGATATGAGGAGTCAAAGAATTCTAAAACTAGCCTGAAAAATTGGAACAAGCTGTGTTCACGAACTTCGGAGGGCAAAAGACCTATTTAGAAGCCGATTTTGAGATGTCAAATATTGAACTTGCTTCTGCAACTATTTAGATGCGGCTCGTCTCTAGCTTCAATTTGAGTACTCACGGAGCCAAAACGGACTTCGTATGAGGAAGATACACCTGTTTTACTGAACAGTGCGCAAAACAGATTCCAATCCGAATTCACGTACGAGATTGATTCTAGATAGATCCAAATTTTTTTCCTCTCTCTTTTTTTTCTCACGCTTTTTTTTTCTCCCTCTTTCCAAGGCAAACTAGATAAGATGCAGATTGGATCAGGCGAAGATGTGAATGACCTCAACTATGATTATGACAATGAACAGCGCGTAGCACGTGGTGGAAATTGATGGATGGGATGGTGGACAGCGGAAGGGATAATGATGCAGCGGCGGCGTGACTAATGTGAACAGAACTCAAAACTCTAAAGGAACTAGACACTAAGACCAGCAAGCTGACACGGCGATGCAACCGATAATTCAACTATGCAAGCAATGAATAGAAAATTGCAAAGGCTCGGTGGCTTGGATAAAGGATGAACAGATCTAAATTTTTTATGGCTTTTTCATGGACTGTAGGTATGAATAGCGGATCGATCTAAACTATGAAAAACTGTAAAATCTCACCGAGCAACCTGAAAACTAATACCACTTGATAGGCGGGGTGTCGATCTTTCGATGAGATGATAACTATCGATTTGGTGGAGCGACTTTGGCGATCCGACTACAAGCGTGCCTGACGTTGCGCCTTAGCAATCGCTAAACCAACTCCGAGAGGTTATTGACCACGCGGAGCACAATCAACGACCACGAAGGTCTATTCCTGCAAGCAATCAAAGAACAAGCAAGAATACGATAAAAGCAATCTGAATATTGCGAGTATGTATGAAGTATGGATAAAGGTGGGGATCCGTGGCGGTCTTGGTCTGGTCGTTGGACACAAGCGAAGTACGAAGTTGCAATGGCTGACTTTTAACTAAACAAATCCCCAGGAAAAAGCTACTAGATGGATCTACTTATATAGGAGCAAGGGGTGGCGGCCAAGGAGGTGGGAGGACGTCCCAAGGCAGCCTAAAACCAACCCTAGGTCGTACAAGGCTCATGGGCCCAAGTGGAGGTGACGTAACACCTTTGGACTTGTAGTTTGACTCGAATTCTGCTGCAGCGTCAGATTATTTCGTCCATAACTCAATGCTCCGGACGGATTTTAAGGTGATTCCAATTGTGCTGGAAAGAGCATGAAATCTACTTTCCAACAAAAAAAGAACCACCCAATTCGGAGTCCGTATGAAGAAGTTGTTGGCGTTTTGAGTCAGGTATGTCTGTGCAGTCCGAATCTGAATCCAGAACGTGAGAGACTTGGACTCTATCTTCTCTTGGCCCAAAAGTGACGTGACAAGACTTTTTGAACAGCACCTAAACTTCTCCTTTTCCCTTATCTTCATATGTGAATTGTACAAATGTCCCATACACCTACAATTAGACAAAACACAAAAGTATGTGAAGTATTTTTGTTCTGGATAACATAAATATATTATTGAATAGTTTGCACTAGAAATCACCTGACAAATATGCATGTATGCAATATTTTTGGTCTTATCCAAGGTAGTCATGTCCTCGTCAGGCCTGGAGTTGTTCTTTTAAATGGCTTCTTCCGTTGACCGGGTTTGGATCCTCGGAATCCGGCATTGACTGCCGTATCCTCTTTGTCGTCGCCCTTAGTACGGCGTTTGTTTTTGATTCGACGTGACCTGCCGTGATTGTCCTTGGTGTCCGGACTGCCAGAATTTTTGCGGAGATTATTGCTGCGGGCTAGCCAGCTATCCTCTCCGCATAAGCGGGTCATTAACGATGTGAGGGCTGCCATGGATTTGGCTTCTCCACCTTGGTGCCGTGCTAGCCATTCGTCCCGGATGTTGTGTTTGAAGGCTGCAAGGGCCTCCGCATCCAGACGGTCGGCGATTTGATTTTTCTTCGTCAAACGGTGTCGAAGCTATGCGGCGATTAAATCGGCTGCTGAATAATGTGGCTTAGGTCCTCGGCGTCGGTGGTGCGCCGCGTATGTACCTTGGAAGTTATCAAGGAGCAGCGGCCTCGAGTCTTCCCAACACCCAATCGACTCTGCGGCCAGGCTGTTAAGCCAATGCCGAGCTGGTCCTTTAAGCTTGAGTGGGAGATATTTGATGGCGTGCGAGATCGTCGCCGCGGGCCATATGGATGTGGAGAAGATAATCTTGATCCACACCGCGGGTCTGTTGTACCATCGTAAGATTCGATGTTCACGGGTTTGAACCCGCCGGGATCGGTGATCCATTACTTCATCGATGAAGCATAACGGGTGTCTGGCGCCCTTGTATTGAGCAATATCGCGGCGCAGCTCGAGGGCGCTGTCTGCTGTGTTGGCCCGGCGGCGTTATGTCCGGCGCGACGGTATTCGTCGTGGGTCGTAGGGCGCCCACGTGATCTATAGATGGATCTAGATTGCCTTGCTTTGTCCTCCAAGATGTCTCGTAAGTCCGGCGTGTTCCCTTTTGGCTTCGTACTCCCGGATCGATGTCGGCGTACGGTCTTGGCTGGGGCCTTGAATGCCTCTCTGTCGCGACCGCGGGGCGGTCGGTCATGTCGTGTGCTGGTGATAAAGGTATGTATGCTTCCTCCTCTAATCGGGGGAGCAGCTTGCGTCTTGGGTAACTTTTGGAGGGGAGTTCGAGCTTATACTATTCAGCCGCGAGGACCTCGGTCCATCGATCGGCTAGCAGGTCTTGATCAGCTTGAAGCTGTTCTTTGCTTTTCTTTAGGCTATTTGCGTAGCTATGAACTGCGCTGAAGCGTTCTTGTTGACGGGATCCTCGGGTATAATGAATTCATCATCGTTGAGGCTAAACCCGTCTTGGAGGAGGCATATAGTTATCGTCCTCAACCCCTCGTCTGCTGCCTTGTCGTGAGGGCTTGCCTGCGTCCTCTTCTTGTTGAGTCTTGCGAGGAGGATCGTCTTGGCACTCTCCGGGTGTTATTGTCTCCCGTGCGGATTCTCCATTCTTGTTGTGGCGGGATTTAGGCGGCGCGTTGGCCTTGGCGTTTAGGCTGCTTCTTCAAAGAATCTTCCTCCATTGCTTTTCGCCATCCCTTCTTTTGGGGTATCCACCATGTAGGCGTCGTATGGCGAGGTGGCCTTCCGGTGTCTGTGGCGCTGGGTCTGATCGTCTCGGCATCATCGTCTATAGCGTCGATGTCCTCGGGTCGTAGTCTAGCATGTCGGTTAGATCCTCGGCGGTGGCTATAAAGTGGGTGGTGGGTGGGCTCGAATTTCTTCGTCGTCCAGAACTCCAACCGTCACAGCCATAGTCGGCGAGATTCCCCGATAGCGAGAGATGCTTGAGAGAATTGAGGATATCGCCAAAAGCGAGTGTTGAAAGAGATCTGCGGCGGTGAATTCCATAACGGCGTGTAATCTGGCTTAATTGGCGGTAGCGGGAGGCTCGAGTCGGCGAGGAGTCCGGTGCCTCGGGATCACGAGTTTCGCAAGGGGCAGGATTGGTATTGGCTCCATCGCCGTAGATGTTGAAGTCCCGGCGGCGTCTATCCACCGCCCTCATCGTGGGCAATCGGCTCCGGGCAAGTGGCGAAGGCGGATTCGAGTCTGACCACCAAAGCTTTGTCCGTGGCGGAGCTAGATCAGGCCCGTCGTTGCGGTCTTGGCGGCTTAGGCTGTGGCTCGAGTCCGTCGAAGATCAAGTCTCCGCGATCATCGGCCGTGAAGTTTAGGCTTCGAATCGACTGACGGCCGGGCGTAGCTTCGATCTGCTCGGATGGCCAAGAGAATTGGCCCGATGCAAAGCCGCTGAATATGAAGATCTGTCGGGAGAAAAGTCTCACCACGGACGGCGTTGATGGTCGAAGATGCCATCGACCCTATCGGTGGCGACGGAGGAACTCTCAATGAAAGCACCAATGTCGGTGTCAAAACCGGCGGATCTCGGGTAGGGGTCCCGAACTGCATGCGTCTAGGCGGATGGTAACGAAGCGAGGGACACAATGTTTTTACCCAGGTTCAGGCCCTCTCGATGGAGGTAATACCTACGTCCTGCTTGATTAATATTGATGATATGGGTAGTACAAGAGTAGATCTACCACGAGATCAAGGAGGCTAAACCCTAGAATGATGCGGAGCATCCTATGGACATCACCATGTCAAGAGTCCGTTTGGCAAGTGACACGTGCAACCTCTACTTCTCATACATAAAGGTGAATCTTCTCCTTTACACGTGTTCACTTGACCCCTTTGAGGATGGTATACTACTTGACACTCCACTCGTGTGCATGCATAGGTATTGTCGAGACTTCACGCCTGACGAGGAGGAGTGCAAGCGCCTAAGGAACGCCTACACGTCTGTGAGAAGCATGGGCGAAGCGGAAGAAGAAGGACCTGTCCGGTCAAGAAAGGCGGTACTACCGCCCAAAGTGTGAGTACTACCGCTCAAGCGATACTACCGCCCAAAGCAAGCGGTACTACCGCTCAGCGATACTACCGCCCATGAGTCGTACTACCGCCCTGCTGTCTTGTGCAATGGGCCTTTGGACTTGTATCCCTCCCACTTACCCCTTCGTGGCTTAGACTATAAATAGACCACCTCCACCTCCTTTCTAGGGTTAGCAAAGGATAGCTCATTTGTATGTGAGCTTTGCTCCTACCTATCTCTACTCTTGAGAGAGAGACCACTACTCCATTGAGGCCAAGACCTCCATCTAGGAGAAGATCTGCGGGATATCATCAAGACCCCTTGTGGGAAGATCCATCTAGGATATCATCAAGACCTCCTTTTGGAGATGAACCTTACCTTGTATCTTTCCTTTGTTGTTCATGTACCTTGTGATCTTGTGTGTTTGATTGTCTAGTGGATGTGTGATTTGGACTTGTTCTTGAGTGTTTTCCTTGTGATTTCTCCCGTTCTTCCCGTGTTCATCGTGTTCTCCGTAGGATCCCTCAAGCGTGAAAGATCGGCGAATTAGGGTTCCACCCTACATCATATGGTATCATGAGCCACGTTGATCACGTTTTTGGAGCCCCTACCCCGTGTTTTCTAGTTTGATTTTGTTGTTTTCGTCCTAAATCCGAAAATCCCCACCATGAATAGCCCCAAATTTTTTTGTGATTTGTTGGTTTGATGATGTTTTGTTGATTTTGATCCATGGATTTGCTTGGTTTCAAGTGGATCTAGCATTCCCCCAAGTTTCCCCTCTTTCCATCCACGAAATCCATCAAATTTTGCCCCGAAATCATCCATTTCTGCCCAAAATCGCGTCGATTCGATCTGCGAAAAATCCGACACGAGCGGTACTACCGCCCTAGAAGCGGTACTACCACTGAGAACCTCAAGCGGTACTACCGCCCGCTAACGGCACTACCGCTAGGCCTGTTTCAGCCGAAACAGTCGAAAAATCCGACACGAGCGGTACTACCGCCCTCCCGAGCAGTACTACCGCCCTGGCCATTCAACTTTCCGAGTTTCACCGTTTGACCATAACTAATTCATCCGAACTCCGATTTTGGCGTTCTTTAGCTCGTTTTGAAGCTATTGACATCCCCTTCCACAAAAATACCACCAACATCATTTGACTCCATCATATTTTCTGAAATTTGGCAAGTTTGCCTAGGCCCCCACCATATCATCCGCATTACCACCACCGACTTCCGCAACCTAACCCATTTTGTTCCCCATAGCATTTGAGGTTGTTTGAGTAGTGACTTGAGTCTCCTAAGGTGTTTTGGCTACTTAGGGACGGTTGCTTCTTCATCAACCACCACCACCACCACTTCCACATAACCTTCCCACCATACACTTCCGACAACCCAACTTAACCCAATTGTTGTTTGAGCTTGTTCGAGTTGTGGCTTGTGTCTCCTAAGGTGTTTCAGCTACTTAGGAACAGCAACGTCAACTCTGACTCGTGTATAGCCCATCATTCCACTTCCGCATTGCTTAGTGCAACACCACCACCGCTTTCCGCTACCACCATTTTGACATTTGTCATTTGGGATTTTGAGTTTGCGGTTTTTCCGTTTCCTAAGGTGTTTCGGCTACTTAGGGACGAGTCTCCATCATCTTGGTATCTACACCAAGAACACGCCACTCATCATCGCAAAGGGCGGTAACCTCGGCGACACCTTTGTATATCCCTTGCAAATTGCATTGTTAACCCCTAGCCCATTTTCGTCACTTACCTATCGAGACTAGCCATTTGAGTATTGCGGCAGCGTTACTTGTGCACATTAGTGGTCCATAACTTCCATTGCATACATACCATATCATATTGGTATCATATCATCCATTGTGCCTCAAGTTTGTTCCCGCATATACACAATTGCTATCGTGGTTTGTGCATTGTACAAAAGTGGCCATAGAGAAAAAAAAGAGAAAAAGCTTTTAAGCAAAAAGAGAGCAAAGAGCTCGTGAGCAAGTGCCATAGCATCATACCCCATTGCACATAAGAGCCATACCAATATCTACATCATATGATATCATGCTTGAGAGAAACACCGGGAACCATACATATATAGCATACTTGGGATAGAAAGAATATCCATTTTGCATCTTATATGTTGTGCACAAGTGTCGTATCCGCCTATTGAGCAATCGTGCTAGCGTCTCTTTTGAGTTGTGCAACACGAGCGTTTTCCGTGGATTCCACATTTTGTGCTCATTCCTTGGTTGCACGACCCCATTTATCTATCCGTGTGTGTGTGTTTCCATATACCTTTCATTGCTATTGGTCCATTTGTTTCACTTGCAAATTTGTGAATCTTTTTCAACATTATTGACTCTTGCTAACATTTTGCATCAAATTTTTGTGCCACTATCCTCACCGAACTCTACCATAAGCCTTTACTTGTAGGTGTGAGTGAACAAGTCCAGTACCAATTCCACTATTCTTTCATCTCACATTGAGTTACGGGATACATCCTCAACTTTGGGAAAAGGTAACTTGGTATTGTTTATCTCATTTCCTACTCACCTCTACTCGAGTCTTGTGATGGATAGGCAAGGCATTTCACTTTCGGTCTACAACAACAACGGCGAGTTCGATGCCATGAACAACAACTTCTGACGCCAAGATGGACAAGCGCATGGAGGAGATCAAGGCCCTCATCAAGTCCTACAAGCGATCTTCCTCATCTTGAGAAGGCGCTCAAGAGCACATCCTTCGAGCTACCACCTCCGGCAAGATCACATCGGCATCGACACCATCAACAACAAACGTGAAGGTCAAGAGCTCAACACCAACAACCGCTCAATGACTTCACCATCTCCTTGGCATCTTCGCCAAGCGACTTCAAAAGCATCTTCGCCTACGGACATATGGCATCTTCGCCAACAAGAACCTCAAGACTACACTCAAGAGAAGCTACATAGCTCAAGTCTGCGACTTCCACGAGCTACTACGACCTCGACACCGACCACAAGATTCCTTTCTATGGGACTCAAGAACGAGGAGTACCTCGAGTGGGGCGTTTGATGGGCGACTACCTCAAGCTACATCAAGTTCCTCCGAAGATCAAGTGAAGTGCGCCACAAGAAACTTCCACGACTACGCATTGGCATGGTGGCTTCACACACCTTGAGTACTACGACATGAGTTGGCCCAAGGCGAAGAAAGCTTTGCGGCGAGAGTTTGTGCCTCCAACCTACGGAACAACCGGCGCCAATTGGAGAACACCACCCAAGGATCCAAGTCCATCGACAAGTACTTCAAGGAGATGATGATTGCCTTCTGACGAGCGGCGTGGGCGACCCCATTTCGATGAAGTTCCACTTCATGATGGGATTACTGGCGACATCTCCAAGACCATCTTCCTCGAGAACTACAAGTCCATCGGCGACAACTACATTGGTGCTCTCAAAGGCGGAACAAGAACTCATGAAGGCCAAGGCTTCTCCACCCCAAGCAAACTTGGCGACCAAGCTGATAGAGGCGAGAGGTGTCCGTCTTTCGATGAGATGGTGGATTTCGCTTTGGTGGAAGTCGACTTTGACGATCCGACTCTGACGCGTGCGAGGGCGTCGCGCCTTATGTCGCTAAACCAACTCCGAGAGGTTATTGACCACGTCGAACACGATCAACGACCACGAGGTCTATTTCCTGCGAGCAAGCGAAGAACAAGCAAGAAGCTGAGATTGCAATCTGGATATTGCGAATATAAGATGAAAGCTTTATTGATCAAGGTGGGGTTACTGTGGCGCCTTTATGCAGTCGTTGAACACAAGCGAAATCTGCGAAGTTGCAGCTATGGCGAACTTTTGATCTAAACAAAACCCAAGTCTAAGCGGTGCCCTAAGGGCTGTATATATGGAGGAAGAGGGGTGAATTTCGTGGCCCTTGGTGGAGGGTCGAAACTAACCCTATCTCTTGTTCCCCACACATCGGACTCTAAAAATAGCCTATACTAATGTATTTCGAAATTACATGGGCCTGGCCCAATAATAAGGTGTGCAGCACCTAGAATAGCCTATGGACGAATATTATGAAGTGGCATCTTGTATATTTCGTCCAAGGCTTCATGCACTCATTATGGTGGCTTCAAAGTCCTGAAATCATCACTTGTAACTCCATTCTTGTCCCCTTGCATGCCATCATCTCCATGCTTGGTTCTTGCTCCAATGTTCATCCTTCTCCAAGCTAGGCCCTACATTTGTAAGCAAAACAAATGTATCCAATTTAAGCAGCATCATATTCTCATGAACATTAGAATCATTACCAAGCGAAAGTACTGGTAATTTAGTTGGCGTCTTGTGAGCTCTAGTAATTGGTCCGGTATGTATAGCGGCGGGGGCTGTGGGTGTAACAATGGTATTGATGTCCTCATCATCCTCCCTTCTTGAAATGAAGTCGTCCTCGACGGAAGTTCATCTTCCTCACCAAATATGGCTTCAAATCTGCAATGTTAAAAGTGGGACTAACCCCAAAATCTGCAGGCAGCTCAAGTTTATATGCATTATCATTTACTTTCTCCAACACCTTAAAGGGACCAGCAACACGTGGCATTAGCTTTGATTTGCGCAAATCGGAAATCTATCCTTACATAAATGTAACCAAACAAGATCTCGGTGCAAACACAACATGTTTTCTACCCTTATCTCCAGCAAGTTTATATTTAGCATTCATCGCTCAATGTTTTCCTTAGTTAACTCATGCATTTTAAAATCAATTCAGCACGTTCTTTAGCATCAAAATTAACCTTCTCCGAAGATGGAAGAGCGACAAATCAATAGGTGCACGGTAGGAAACCATACACAACTTCAAAGGGCACATCTTAGTAGTAGAATGCAATGAGCGATTATAAGCAAATTCAATATGAGGCAAGCATTCCTCCCACATTTTCTTATTTTCTTTAGAACAGCCCTAAGCATAGTAGACAATGTTCTATTGACTACTTCAGTTTATCCATCGGTTTGGGGTGACAAGTAGTACTAAAAGCAGTTTAGTCCCCAACAGCCCATAAACATCTCCAAAAGTGGCTAAGAAATTTAGTATCACGATCTGAAACAATAGTATTTGGCACACCATGCAAGCGAATAATTTCACGAAAGAACAAATCAGCAACATTGACAGCATCATCGCTTTTATGACATGGTATAAAGTGTGCCATTTTCGAGAATCTATCCACGACAACAAATATGCTATCCCTCCCCTTCTTTGTTCTAGGTAAACCTAAAACAAAGTCCATCGATATATCCTCCCAAGGAACACTAGGTACAGGTAAAGGCATATATAAACCATGAGGATTGAGTCGTGACTTAGCTTTTTGACATGTAGTGCAGCGAGCAATAAAACGCTCAACATCCGTCTCATCTTTGGCCAAAAGAAATGTGTAGCAAGTCGTCCTCCGTCTTCTTCACGCCAAAGTGTCCCATTAGTCCTCCTCCATCGCCTCCTGCAACAACAAAAAGCGAACGGAGCTAGCTGGAATGCATAGCTTGTTAGCACGGAACACAAACCCATCATTAACGACAAACTTGTTCCATGTTCTTCCTTCTTTACAATTCTGCAATACATCTTTAAAATCAGCATCATGCACATATTGATCTTTGATGGTCTCCAAACCAAATATTTTGAAGTCAAGTTGTGAAAGCATAGTATAGCGACGAGACAATGCATCAGCAATAACATTTTCTTTACCCTTCTTGTGTTTAATGACATAAGGAAAGTCTCAATGAATTCAACCCATTTAGCATGTCTACGATTCAGTTTAGCTTGACTTTTAATATGTTTCAAAGATTCATGATCAGAATGTATAACAAATTCTTTGGGCCATAAATAATGTTGCCATGTTTCTAAAGTCGAACAAGAGCATATAATTCTTTATCATAAGTAGAATAATTCAGACTAGGCCCTCAATTTTTGAGAAAAGTATGCAACAGGTTTGCCATCTTGTAATAACACACCTCTAATCCAATTCCACTAGCATCACATTCAAGCTCAAAAGTCTTAGTAAAATCAGGAAGTTGGAGTAAAGGGCATGTGTCAACTTATCTTTCAACACCGTGAAGGCTTCTTCTGTGCGGTACCCCAAACAAAAGGCACATCCTTCTTTGTAAGCTCATTGAGAGGTGCAGCAATGGTGCTGAAATCTCTCACAAGCGCCTATAGAAACCAGCGAGGCCAAGAAACTCCTAACTTGTGTGACCGTTTTGGGCTGCGGCCAACTCTCAATAGCTTCAATCTTGGCTTTATCAACTTCAATTCCTGTGGAGTAACAACATAGCCAAGAAAAGATACTCGGTCGGTGCAAAGGTGCACTTCCCAAGGTTACCAAACAAGCGTGCATCACGTAGAGCATTAAAAACAACACGTAAATGTTCCAAATGTTCTTCCAAAGATTTGCTATAAATCAGTATATCATCAAAATAAACTACCACAAATCGTCAATGAAAGCACGTAAAACTTCGTTCATTAATCTCATGAAAGTACTAGGTGCATTAGTTAACCCAAAAGGCATGACTAACCACTCATATAATCCAAACTTAGTTTTAAATGCTGTTTTCCATTCATCTCCCAATTTCATACGAATTTGATGGTATCCACTCATAAATCAACTTTGGAGAATATTGTAGAGCCACTCAATTCATCAAGCATATCATCTAGCCTAGGAATAGGGTGGCGATAACGAATAGTAATATTATTGATGCCTCTACAATCAACACACATCGTGACGTACCATCCTTTTCGGCACTAGAATAATAGGAACAACACAAGGACTAAGGGATTGGCGTATATAACCTTTGTCGAGCAGCTCTGTGCTTGGCGCATAATCTCCTTCGTCTCCTCTGGATTGATGCGGTATGGTGCACGGTTGGGTAATGATGCACGGGAATTAAGTCAATTTGATGCTCAATCCCTCGAATAGGTGGTAATCCGGTGGCACGTCTTGTGGAAAGGCGTCGGTGAACTCTGCAAAATGTTAGTGACAGCGGGGGCAAAGAAGGAAAACCGTCCTCGAATGAAAATAATGCCTCTTTGCACACAAAAGCATAGCAAATAGATTTGCCAAAATCTAGCTCATCAATATCAGATTTGGTGGCAAGTAAACATGCACTTTTCAATTTAATTTGAAGCAACGATAGATGGTTTATTATTAGTCTTCATGTGTTGCTCAAATTCTTTTGCCACAATCTGATTTTCACTCTTATTTTCTCTGTTTTGCTTTATTAGCTCTATTAATATCATCTTTCAAAATGGACTCAGGAGTCATAGGAAGCAAAGTAATATTTTATCCTTATGAACAAGAGTATCTTGATTGTTTCTACCATGGTGTCTGAAATTTTATCAAATTGCCATGGTCTACCAAGTAACAAGGAACATGCTTGCATAGGTACCACATCACAATCAACATAATCAGCATATGTAGAGATACTAAAATGCACACGAGCGATCGTGTTACCTTCACCTTGCCGCTGTTGTTGAACCATTGGATGTAGTAAGGATGTGGATGTGGTCTTGTGGTGAGAGATAGCTTCTCCACCATCTCCATGCTAGCCAAGTTGTTGCAGCTCCCTCCATCTATGATGGCCTTGAATAGAGCGTTCCTTCACAACTCCTTTGTATGGAACAAATTATGCCTCTGATTTTGCTCGACTTGTGTAACCTGCACACTCAAAACACGTTGAACAACTAAACATTCATACTGTCGGCATCTTGACAGCCATGTATTGTGTCTCATGATCAGAATCATCTCCACCGTGTTCCTCATGTGTAATAAGAGCCAAAGTCTCCTCATCGTAGTCACTAGCGGACTCATACCCACCATCCTCGGTAGCAATCATCTGCGCTGAGATTTGCATTCTTCATAAAATGTCCTCTTCCCTTACATGACGACAAATAATATCACTTGTGTGCCTGTTGGCGCCATGGAAGAAGAGCTCTGCAGAGCCCAGCGGTGTGCTCTTGGCGAGATAGTGGTGGTTGTGCACCTTTCTTGTATCACGGTTGGAGGTGGCACCTAAAGGAGGTGATGGTGCGGTGGAAGTAGATGATGCGTGGTGTCCATGATGAAGGTCGACTGCGAGAAAAGTTAGTGCGGCGCCAATGCTGTCGATCCTGCACTTCACGTTCGACTTTACAAGCAAGATGGAATAAGCAGTGATATTATTATAATCCTTATAGTCTAGAATGGTCGAATCTCTCTATTTAATCCACCC
This sequence comes from Aegilops speltoides, assembly GCA_021437245.1. Taxonomy (NCBI): domain Eukaryota; kingdom Viridiplantae; phylum Streptophyta; class Magnoliopsida; order Poales; family Poaceae; genus Aegilops; species Aegilops speltoides. The sequence continues at coordinate 15,076 of JAHHZJ010002348.1, forward strand.
GAAAAGCGTGCAAGCATAGCTTCATTCTCCTCAACAATACCACATCTAATCAAGCGGTTTGTAATTCACGAGAATATTCTTCTCTGAATTTTTCCTTGTCTTAAGCGCTGCAATTTTGAAGTAATTCACGTTGATAATATGGTGGAACCTTGAGTACGCATAGCAGTTTTCAAAGCAGCCCAAGTAGCTGGAGCAGGATATAATCTACAATGTTCGGACCACCAAACACATGCAAAGCTAGTGAAAGCACAAACAGCAGCGAGGAACCGTCTCTCCTCGGGATATTGTAAACATGTAAATCGTTGTTCAGTTTCTAACTCCCAAGTAAGATATATATCGGGAACATATCTACCCTCAAATGGTGGAATATTCAATTTCAGTTTAGGGAGATGGTCATGATCTCGTACTGAGGGAGCCCTAGCATTGCCATTATTTGCATGTGGGCGACCTGGTGGTTGTGGTGCTGGTGGTTGCACGTAGTTCGATGTTGATCAACCTCATCCTCATAATCTCCCATATAATCATCCTCGTCGGTACCGGCAGCAGCGATGGCGAGGAGCCAAAGAAGCACCAACAGCGATGTGAGAGCCAAAGAAGCACCAACAGATGGCAGCGGCACGAGAATTTTGTCTGTCTCAATAGGAACCGCTGAGCTCGTCCATCTTGATTCGGAAGGGCGTAGTTGTTGTCGTTCTTGAGAGGTGCGATAGGTGCAGCCGGCGGTGGTTGTGGAAAAGCAGCGAGCAATTCATCAAACTTGCTATCAAGCTTTGTTTCAAGCGTCTTCTCAATGCCATCTATCTTCTCCATGGCCTCGTCAAATCTGTTTACCACATCTTGCACTGTCCACTCATCATTTGCTGAAATTTATCATGTAGCTGTTTGTTCGTCATGTTCTCCCAATCAGTCTCATCGGATTGTGATCCTGCCATGGTTAGCGACAATAGAAACACACAAGAATATGATCCTCTGGACTACTAACAAGAGGTGGTGGTGGGTGTCACAAATCCGTCAAGCAAATCTCAAATTCTTACCAGTTCTTACCCGGCGGCGGTGATCGGCAACCGTTGTAATCAAAACTCTCAAAGCTTGGATAGAGCGATTGCGGGGAGAGTCAAGCATACGGCGTAGATGTATGTGGAGCTGGGAAGGCTTATAATATGGTAGCAAAAGGGTGACAATAATCAAATCGAGAGATGCAAAGTTGAATAAGCGCTCAGCGGCAGATCTTGTGCTGGTCCTAGGCTAGATCGTGCTAGAGGCGAGCCTAGAACACTAACAAAATCACGGCGCTGCGTAATCAAAGGAAAAGCACACTTTGAATTTTTTTTTTTGCGCTGCAATTTTTTTTTTTTTTTTTTTTTTTTTTTTTGCGCTTTTTTTTTTTTTTGAAACCAACCTCTTCTCATACGGCAAAAGATTGCTGGAATCCGAAACCTACTCGAGACAGGAAACACGAATCGGAAATTAGATGGATCGAAAACAAATCTAATATGCAAGGAACTTCGGATTGGTGGTGGATATATGGTGGTTGTATATGTCGTGGTGGTGGTATATGGATACGGATTGAAGCGGTGGCGGATAAGCGGTGGTGGTAGATGGCGAGGCGATGATGATGGTGCGGCGGCGGCGTGACAACTTATGACGAACTTCGAAACTCTAAAGACTAGACTCTAAGACCAGCAACTAGACACGGCGATGCAACGCAAATTCAACAACGCAAATCTGAAAAAGATTATGCAAAGGCTCAGATTGGTTCGGATATGATGACCTAACCCTAATTTTTTTGGCTTTTTCGTGGACTGTAGGTATGAAGAACAGACTCGATCTAAACTACGAAAAGCTGTAAAATCTCACGAGCAACACGGAAATCGATACCACTTGATAGAGGCGAGGTGTCCGTCTTTCGATGAGATGGTGGATTTCGCTTTGGTGGAAGTCGACTTTAACGATCCGACTCTGAGCGTGCGAGGGCGTCGCGCCTTGCAATCGCTAAACCAACTCCGAGAGGTTATTGACCCACGCGAACACGATCAACGACCACGAGGTCTATTTCCTGCGAGCAAGCGAAGAACAAGCAAGCTGAGATTGCAATCTGGATATTGCGAATATAAGATGAAAGCTTTATTGATCAAGGTGGGGTTACTGTGGCGCCTTTGTGCAGTCGTTGAACACAAGCGAAATGCTGCGAAGTTGCAGCTATGGCGAACTTTTGATCTAAACAAAACCCAAGTCTAAGCGGTGCCCTAAGGGCTGTATATATGGAGGAAGAGGGGTGAATTTCGTGGCCCTTGGTGGAGGGTCGAAACTAACCCTATCTCTTGTTTCCCACACATCGGACTCTAAAATAGCCTATACTAATGTATTTCGAAATTACATGGGCTGGCCCAATAATAAGGTGACGCAGCACCTAGAATAGCCTATGGACGAATATTATGAAGTGGCATCTTGTATATTTCGTCCAAGGCTTCATGCACTCATTATGGTGGCTTCAAAGTCTGAAATCATCACTTGTAACTCCATTCTTGTCCCCTTTGCATGCCATCATCTCCATGCTGGTTCTTGCTCCAATGTTCATCCTTCTCCAAGCTAGGCCCTACATTTGTAAGCAAAACAAATGTATCCAATTTAAGCAGCGTCATATTCTCATGAACATTAGAATCATTACCAAGAAGCGAAAGTACACAGTAATTTAGTTGGCGTCTTGTGAGCTCTAGTAATTGGTCCAGTATGTATAGCGGCAGGGGCTGTGGGTGTAACAATGGTATTGATGTCCTCATCACAAGCTCTACGACAAGCATGAGGCTAGTACCACCATGATGTCCAAGGCCGACAAGCTCCAAGATGATGCTCCCAAGTGTGACTTCACCGCCATCCCTCTTTGTGGCATTGATGATGCGAGTCTACTGACTCTTTTTCAAGGCGGTGCATGACGAGTGCGACTACGGAGACCCTCAAGGACCAAGCTTTGGAGGCGGCGACAAGGTGGCGAGCAAGGATGATGCTTCCATCTTTGGAGGCGAGTGATGATGTGCCATCTTGGCCTTCATCCGAGGCGGTGGTGGCGAGATGATCGAGCATGGGATTTTCCCTTGGTCACGGAGGAGAGTGATGATGTGCCATCTTGGCCTTCATCCACGGCGACAACGGCGAGATGGTTGAGCATGGGATTCTCCCTTCGACCAACTGCGGCGTATGATGACTTGAGTGACTTTTGCCACCATATTGAGAGTGAGTGACTTCACCACTAGCCCCATATATGATGAGTTGCCACAATTCCCATGTGAGGAGAGCCACAACCCCACCACTTGAGTGAGATGGTGACTCCACCATCGTGAGTTTGAGTGCACCCATTTTGAGGGAGTGGTGAACCACCACATAGTGAGAGTGAGATAGTTGATAGGTCTCGTGAGGCCATTTACATTTCTAACAACTTGACCTCTACCTCTATTGTGTCTTCTCGTTTGGTGCTAGGTCCCATTTATGATGTGCCGATCCTCAGCGACTTCGTCCTCCCTTTGGACAAGGCGATGGCCATGGTGGATTATGATGCACCCCCCACATGGTTCCATCAAGATGAAGATGACCACCATTTGGTCTTTCCCACCTCACCTACACCACTTGAGTGGAATGACAAAGGTAACAAAGGTGACGGTGATGCTCTAGTCCCACTAGTGGACATTCTTGACATTGATTTCTTGCATGATGTTGATCCACCTATTGCCATGCTTCATGCTAGTATGATTTCCCCATGCGATGATTTGCCCATTTATGATGAGTATGATGATTCTATTGTGGAGTCTATTAGTTGTGATGCCATGTTACATAGGATTTCTTGTGACAATTCTTTAGGTCACATCATGTTTGATAATCCGCTTGACTTGTCATATGCTATGCATGAGATCCATCATATTTCTTATTTGCAATCTCTTCATAGTGACTATGCATATGCCATTAAAATAAACCCAATTTGCACATATGGCATAGATGACAAGCACATGGTTATTGGCATTTGTTTTTCTTGTGATGATATTGATATGCTCCCTTTGCATCATTTATCTCATATGCCATGCCATGACCACCTAACCGGATATGCATTGTTTTGGATGTTGTCCATTTTCTCCATATGATGTTTCGATATTGCTCATGAGGAGGCCCCATAGTTTCCTCATACATGTTAGGGGAATTTGATCCATCCATTCATTGCATGATCCCCATACTTGTTTGCACCATATGCTACCCACGAATAAACATACTATTGATGTGCCATATACTTGCATTCTCAATTTGTGTCCCCATCGTCTCATACATAACAACTATTCTTTCATGATGGATGACATGTTCCTATACCATGCATCAAATTTCTTTGAGCGATGCTTATCTTGTGCTAACTCCTGCGTGCACATACACATCATGATGGATGATGTGTACATTTACCACCGCACAATTTCTTTGGTTTGTGTCTCTTTTGTGTAGGTACCCATGAATACTTGTCAACCTCGCAATCCACGAGTTGACAAAGCGAGCTTTAGAAACAGCGATGAATTGGGATCACGTGGATTGTCTTTACCACCGTCCCCTTGGCGCAAGGACTACTGGCGCTACTCCTCTACTTGGCTCTCACACGGCTATGGGCCATTTACCACTTCTCACATTATGCTCATTTTACCGTGTTCACTTTGCATGCTATGCTTGCTTCTATGCCTTTGCCATGCAATTGTGACCCTTACTTGCATCTACCCATGTTTCATCATTATGCTACTTCTATGTGTATTTGCATGCTTGGTGGAGATCCTTGTTGCTATTGCCATGTTTATCATGTGCCCCATGCTATTGTCCTCATATCTTGCTTTCATGATTGTGCTATGACATGTGAATTATTCATGCCCACTATTTGCACCAAGGACATGTTTGCCATGATTCATTCTAGTATGTTGCATCTTAGCTTTACTAGCATACTTGACTTAATTGCTATGATTGCTTGCTATGTTGCATCACCCATGTTCCACTACTTGCTTTCTTGGGTTGATGACATATATGCTCATGCCTCTCACATCGTTGTCTCTTGTGTCATACTTGCTCATCTCATGCGGTTGATGACAACCATCTATATACTTTACACATGATTCATATTGCTCCGTGTCATATATCTCCATGTGTTGCCTCTCTCATGCTAGATTTGCCATGTATTGAGTGCAACAATGCTTATAGTCTTGCTCATGAGATTGCCCCATAGCATTCTCACACATGTTTGGAGATTTTGACATATTCCTTGTGAAGCATGCTTGTCTTACCTCTTTGCACCATATACCTAGTGCCTTGAATATCACCATTGTTGCATCATATTATTCATGCACTTGTGCTTCTAATGGTTATGTGCAAGAAGAGAACCATCATGATGGATGATGTGTTTGTCTACCATGTGCATCGTTCTTTGTTTTGTTGTGTGCATGTGTAGGATACTTGGACTTAATTTGACTTCCACTTCACGTGAGTTGACCATTCGAGCTCTTGAGGCGAGCCTCATACATTCTACCACGACTGGCTTCTATACCGCGCTTGCTTGCGCTTGGCATTGTGAAGAATACACAGGACATGCCTTCAAGGTGACATCTTTCTTGAGCATGGATATTGCGGATAATACTACTTGTGTTGCTTGCCCCGTGAGACTTATTGGTCATCTTGGACCACTTGATTGCGCACTTGCTAGAGATCTTGCTTTGACTTGCCATTATCACATTCCCATGCATCATGATATATATGCCTTGTGTATTGCATCCAATTCTTAGACTACTTGCTACTACCATATGGTTGGTTGCACCAATACCATTTCTTCACATATGCCATGTTCCTTTGGTTGTCACATGATTCACTTGATTGCCTCACACATGATGAACAATTGCTCTTTCTATTGTGTTGAGTGCCACACTATATTCACTACACCCTATGCACATTATCGTGGATTGTCTTGCACTTGACCCATGTGTTTAGACATCTCATCTTATTTGGTGTTGTGAATGATTCCTATCTTACCATCGACCATTTGTCGAGCTCTTTATGCATGCTTGTTATGACCTCGAGGTAGATGCTTATGCTCTTGTCACACATATTTGCATCTCTACCTCACATTTACATGCTTGTCCCCATGATATCTTTGCTTGTGCTCAATTTATGTGCTTACATGCCATGTCACAATCCTTTGTCAAACCATATGCTATGCTTGATGACAACACTTGTTTGGCGAATCACCTCTTGAATGCTTGGTTTTGCACTAATGCTAACCACATTTGTTTTTCCAAGTGTTTGTTGTCATTGCTCATTTTGAAGAACCCCAAGACGGTGCGACATTGGAGAGTGCCCATTGCAAGCTTGAAGATGACGAGTACTTGGTGAACGTCCACTTCTTCATGGCGAAGCCATCTCTTTCCCATGGTGATTTGGTTTTCGATCCGAGGTCGGATCTTTTCCAAGGGGGAGGGGATGATGCGGAGCATCCTATGGACATCACCATGTCAAGAGTCCGTTTGGCAAGTGACACGTGCAACCTCTACTTCTCATACATAAAGGTGAATCTTCTCCTTTACACGTGTTCACTTGACCCCTTTGAGGATGGTATACTACTTGACACTCCACTCGTGTGCATGCATAGGTATTGTCGGAGCTTCACGCCTGACGAGGAGGAGTACAAGTGCCTAGGAAACGCCTACACCGTCTGCGAGGAAGCATGGAAGCGAAGCGGAAGAAGAAGGACCTGCCCAGTCCGAGAAAGGCGGTACTACCGCCCAAAGTAAGCGGTACTACCGCCCAAAGCAAGCGGTACTACCGCTCAAGCGATACTACCGCCCATGAGTCGATACTACCGCCATGCTGTCTTGTGAGCCATGCAGGCCTTTGGCCTTGTATCCCTCTCCCACTTACCCCTTCGTGGCTTAGACTATAAATAGACCACCTCCACCTCCTTTCTAGGGTTAGCAAAGGATAGCTCATTTGTATGTGAGCTTTGCTCCTACCTATCTCTACTCTTGAGAGAGAGACCACTACTCCATTGGAGGCCAAGACCTCCATCTAGGAGAAGATCTGCGGGATATCATCAAGACCCCTTGTGGGAAGATCCATCTAGGATATCATCAAGACCTCCTTTTGGAGATGAACCTTACCTTGTATCTTTCCCTGTGTTGTTCATGTACCTTGTGATCTTGTGTGTTTGATTGTCTAGTGGATGTGTGATTTGGACTTGTTCTTGAGTGTTTCCCCTTGTGATTTCTCCCCGTTCTTCCCCGTGTTCATCGTGTTCTCCGTAGGATCCCCTCCAAACGTGAAAGATCGACGAATTAGGGTTCCACCCTACATCATAGAAGCTAGCCTATGGTATGATTGTTGAGATGTAATGTTGTGTCCTACGGACTAAAGCCCTCCGGTTTATATAGACACCGGAGAGGCTAGGGTTACACAGAGTCGGTTACAATGGTAGGAGATCTACATATCCGTATTGCCAAGCTTGCCTTCCACGCCAAGGAAAGTACCTTCGGGACACGAGCCGGAGTCTTCAATCTTCTATCTTCGTAGTCTGGGAGTCCGGCGGATATTGATAGTCTGGCTGTCCGGACACCCCCTAGTCCAGGACTCCCTCAGTCACTCTTTGATCGTTGTTTCCTTCTTGTTGTCTACATGTTACATCTATTGGATGGAGGAGCAACATTGGAGATTGGCTCTATGGACCTTCACATTGAGGAGCGCTCGCACTTATTGGATGCACCTTCGGAACTCCACTCATGCCTCGACATCGAGCTTTGGTACACCAACACCTACATTTTTGTTGATTGTGCTCATACATGTCATGCTCGATGGACATATCATACTCACCACAAGTTTGCGCCCCATGCATGGATCGACTCACATTATGATTGCCTTGTTGCATCTTGTATTACCATGCCATCCATGATATATGAGCTTGTTCACTTCCTTAGCAAATTTGTTGTGATCCTCCTTGATGGCATATTCATACATCATGATCATATTACCCACCATCAATTGCATGATAACATATACATATTGAGTGATGAGGACATCAATACCATTGTTACACCCACAGCCCCTGCTGCTATACATACTGGACCAATTACTAGAGCTCGCGCACGCCAACTAAATTACCAGGTACTTTCGTTTCTTGGTAATGATTCTAATGTTCATGAGAATATGATGCTGCCTAAATTGGATACATTTGTTTTGCTTACAAATGAAGGGCCTAGCTTGGAGAAGGATGAACATTGGAGCAAGAACAAGCATTGAGATGATGGCATGCGCAAGGGGAACAAGAACGGAGTTACAAGTGATGATTTCAGGACTTTGAAGCCACCATAATGAGTGCATGAAGCCTTGGACGAAATATACAAGATGCCACTTCATAAATTTCGTCCAGAAGCTATTCTAGGTGCTGCGTCACCTTATTATTGGGGCAGGCCCATGTAATTTCGAAATACACAAGTATAGGCTATTTTTAGAGTCCATATGTGTGGGGAAACAAGAGATAGGGTTAGTTTCGGACCCCTCCACCAAGGGCCACGAAATTCACCCCCTCTTCCTCCATATATACAGCCCTTAGGGCACCGTTTAGACTTTCGGTTTTGTTTAGATTAAAGTTAGCCATAGCTGCAACTTGGCGTGCCGTTTGTGTTCATTGACCGGACAAAGCGTCACAGAACCCCACCTTGATCAATAAAGCTTTCATCTTATATTCGCAATATCCAGTTGCAATCTTAGTTTCTTGCTTGTTCTTCATTTGCTCGCGAGAAGCAGACCTTCGTGGTCGGCTGATTGTGCTCGGCGTGGTCAATAACCTTCGGAGTTGGTTTAGCGATTGCTAAAGCGCGGCGTCCTCGCCGATCGTAGTCGGATCGTCAAAGTCGACTTCCACCAAAGCGAAATCCACCATCTCATCGAAAGGCGGGACACCTTTGCCTCTATCAAGTGGTATCAGATTTCCGGGTTGCTCGGTGAGATTTTGAGTTTTTCGTAGTTTAGATCGAGTCTGTTCTTCATACCTATAGTCCACGAAAAAGCCACAAAGAAAATTAGGGTTAGTTCATCCTATCCGAACCGATCGAGCCTTTGCATAATCTTTTATGTATTTGCATTGTTGAATTTGCGGTTGCATCCTCGTGTCTAGTTCTTTGGTCTTAGAGTCTAGTCTTTTAGAGTTTGAGTTACGGTCATAAGTTGTCACGCCGCCGCGCACCATCGTCATCGCCCGCCATCTACCACCACCGCTTATCGCCACGCTTCAAATCCGTATCCATATACCACCACCGCTTATCCGTCACCGCTTCGAATCCATATCCATATACCACCACCGCTGCCATATATCACCACCGCTGCCATCTACCACCATATATCCACCACCAATCCGAGTTCCTTGCATATTAGGTTTGTTTTCGGGATCCATCTAGTTTTCCGATTCGTGTTTCCTTGTCTGAGTAGGTTTCGGATTCCAGCAATCTTTTGCCGTCCGTAGAAGAGTCCGGAAACCACCCTCCATTTAGGCCCAAAATTTTACGAAAACGCAATTGCCAAAAAAATTTCTGGCTATCCTATTTTTAGGTGTTTTTAAGCGTATTGAGACAGTCGCCGTTATAGAAAGTTTTTTTGACCCGTTTCGATTTTTGGGTCGAGCGATCGAAAAAAAATTGGTTGAAAAAATTTCGTGCCCATCTGTCGGTTTGACACGGGAAGAGTTTTAAGACACTCGCCATTATAGTGATTTTACAAAAAAAAAAAAAAGCGTAAAAAAAGCGAGCAAAAAAAAAAGAGGCGAAAAAAAATTCAGTGTGCTTTTCCTTGTTTACGTGCAGTAGCCGTGATTTTGTTAGTGTTCTAGGCTCGCATCTCTAGTACGGTCTAGCCTAGGACCAGCACCTGATACCGTCGTTGGCGTTTATTCAACTTTGCATCTGTGAATTGATTATTCTTGACCTTATTTGCTACCATATTATAAGCCTTCCCAGCTCCACATACATCTACCTCGTCGTTTGATTCTCACAGTAATCGCTATATCCAAGCTTTGAGAGTGTTGACTACAGCGGTTGCCGATCACCACTAACTTCTTTGAGTAGGCGGTAAGAATTTGAGATTTGCTTGCGGGTTTGTGATACACCACCACCACTTCTTAGAAGTTTGTAGGATCATATTCTTGTGTGTTTCTATTTCTTTGCTAACCATGGTAGGATCACAAGCCGATGAGGCTGATTGGGAGAACTTTGACGAACAAACAGCTACATGATAAGTTTGAGCAAATGATGATTGGACGGGTGCAAGATGTGCTAAATAGATTTGTGAGGCCATGGAGAAGATAGATGGCATTGAGAAGGCGTTTGAAACAAAGCTTGATAGCAAGTTTAATCAATTGCTCGCGTTTTCCACAACCACCTTGGCTGCACCTATCGCACCTCTGCAACAACAACAACTCGCCCCTTCCGAATCGGTATGGGCCGAGCTCGGCGTGTTCCTATTGAGCTAGGACAAAATTCTGGTGCATTGCTCTCTGCTGTTGGTGCTTCTTTGGCTCCTGCTACTGCTGCTGCTGATGCAGGGAGGATGATGAGTATGCGAGGCGATTATGAGGATGAGGTTGATCAAAATCGAACTACGTGCGACCACCGGCACCACCACCACCAGGTCGACCTCGGTATATATTCGTAATGGTAGGCTGCACCACCACCTCAGTGCGAGATGATGTCCATATTCCTAAACTGAAATTGAATATTCCACCATTTGAGGGTAGATATGTTTCTGATATATATCTTACTTGGGAGTTAGAAAGCTGAACAACGTTTTACATGTTTACAATATCCGAGAGAGGCGGAGTTCTTCTTTGCTGTTTGTGCTTTCACTAGATTTGCATGTGTATGGTGGTGCGAACATTGTAGATTATATCCTATTCCGCTACTTGGGCTGCTTTGAAAACTGCTATGCGTACTCATTTGGGTTCCACCATATTATCAGCGTGAATTGCTTGAAAAATTGCAGCGTTTAAGACAAGTAAAAATTCTGTGAAGAATATTATCGGGAATTACAAATGGCATGATTAGATGTGGTATTGTTGAGGAGAATGAAGCTACTTTTCTTACGTTTTATAGGTGGATTAAATAGAGAGATTCAGACCATTCTAGAGTATAAGGGTATACTAATATCACTCGTTTATTCCATCTTGCTTGTAAAGCTGAGCGTGAAGTCTTGAGGATCGACAAGCATTGGCGCGAACTAACTTTTCTGCAGGTCCACTTTCATCATGGACACGCGTGCATCCTCTATTTCCACTACACCGGCACCTCCATCAACAGCTACCTCCGGCCGTGATACAGAAAGCGAGCACAACCCCACTATCACGCCAAGAGCGCACTGCGAGGCCTACAGAGCTCTTCTTCTTCCATGGCATCAGCCCAGGCACACCGGTGATATTATTTGTCGTCGTTGTAAGGGAAGAGGTCATTATGCGAGAGAATGCAAATCTCAGCGTGTGATGATTGCTATTGAGGATGGTGGGTATGAGTCCGCTAGTGACTATGTGATGAGGACATCAATACCATTGTTACACCCACCCCTCTTGTTACATATCGGGACCAATTACTAGAGCTCATGCGACGCCAATTAAATTACCGATTACTTTCGTTTCTTGGTAATGATTCTAATGTTCATGAGAATATGATGCTGCCTAAATTGGATACATTTGTTTTCTTACAAATGAAGGGCCTAGCTTGGAGAAGGATGAACATTGGAGCAAGAACACGCATGGAGTTGATGGCATGCATAAGGGGATCAAACGGAGTTACAAGTGATGATTTCAGGACTTTGAAGCCACCATAAGGAATGCATGAAGCCTTGGACGAAATATACAAGATGCCACTTCATAATATTAGTCCATAGGCTATTCTAGGTGCTTCGTCACCTTATTATTAGGTCAGGCCCATGTAATTTCGAAATACTTAAGTATAGGCTATTTTTAGAGTCGTATGTGTGGGGAAACAAGAGTTAGGGTTGGTTTGGACCCCCCTTCAAGGGCCACGAAATTCCTCCTCTTCCCCATATATACAGCCCTTAGGGCGTCGTTTGAACTTTGGGTTTTGTTTAGATTAAAAGTTCGCCATAGCTGCAACCCGGCGTGCCGTTTGTGTTCAGCGACGGACAAAGCGTCCACAGAACCCCACCTTGATTAATAAAGCTTTCATCTTATATTCGCAATATCCAGTTGCAATCTCGGTTTCTTGCTTGTTCTTCGTTTGCTCGCGAAGCAGACCCTCGTGGTCGAGTTGATCGTGCTCGGCATGGTCAATAACCTCTCGGAGTTGGTTTAGCGATTGCTAAAGCGCGGCGTCCTCGCCGCGTTCGTGAGTCGGATCGTCAAAGTCGACTTCCACCAAAGCGATATTCATCATCTCATCGAAGGCGGGACACCTCGCCTCTATCAAGTGGTATTAGATTTCCAGGTTGCTCGGTGAGATTTTACAGTTTTTCGTAGTTTAGATCGAGTCATTCTTCATACCTACAGTCCACGAAAAAGCCAAAAAAAAAATTAGGATTAGGTCATCATATCCGAACCAATCGAGCCTTTGCATAATCTTTTACGTATTTGCGTTGTTGAATTTGCGGTTGCATCGTCGTGTCTAGTTCTTTGGTCTTAGAGTCTAGTCTTTTAGAGTTTGAGTTACGGTCATAAGTTGTCACGCCGCCGCGCCATCATCATCGCCCTGCCATCTACCACCACGCTTATCATACCGCTTGAATTCGTATCCATATACCACCACGCTGCCATATACCACCACCGTTGCCATATACCACCACCATATATCCACCACCAATCCGAGTTCCTTGCATATTAGATTTGTTTTGGGATCCATCTAATTTCCGATTTGTGTTTCCTTGTCGACTAGTTTTGATTCAGCAATCTTTTGTCATCCGTAGAAGAGGTTGGTTTCAAAAAAAAGTCCGAAACCACCCTCCGTTTAGGCCCAAAATTTTCCAAAAGCGCACGGGACAAAAATTTTACGGCTATCCTATTTTAGGTGTTTCTAAGCGTATTGAGGCGATCGCCGTTATAGAAAGTTTTTTGACCCGTTTCAGTTTTTGGGTCGAGCGTTCGAAAAAAAATTTGGTCGAAAAAATTTCGTGCCCATCTGTCGGTTTTGACACAGGAAGAGTTTTGAGACACTCGCCATTATAGTGATTTTTACAAAAAAAAAAGCGTAAAAAAAAAAACAAAAAAAAAAAAGCGAATTTTATTTTTTGAGTGTGCTTTTCCTTGTTTACATGCAGCGCCGTGATTTTGTTAGTGTTCTAGGCTCGCGTCTCTAGTACGGTCTAGCCTAGGACCAGACCAATCTACCGTCGTTGGCGTTTATTCAACTTTGCATCTCGATTTGATTATTCTTGACCCTTTTGCTACCATATTATAAGCCTTCCCAGCTCCACATACATCTCGTCGTGCGTTTGATTCTCCACTGTGTCGCTATAGCCAAGCTTTGAGAGTTTTGACTACTAGCGGTTGCCGATCACGCTTTCTTCTTTGGGTAGGCTGGTAAGAATTTGAGATTTGCTTGACGGTTGTGGTATCCACCACACCACCACCACCACTTCCTAGTAGTCTATAGGATCATATTCTTGTGTGTTTCTATTCTTGCTAACCATGGCGAGGATCACAAGCCGATGAGTCGATTGGGAGAACTGACGAACAAACAGCTACATGATAAGTTTGACAAATGATGATTGGACGGTGCAAGATGTGCTAAACAGATTTGGCGAGGCCATGGAGAAGATAGATGGCATTGAGAAGGCGTTTGAAACAAAGCTTGATAGCAAGTTTGATGAATTGCTCATGGCGTTTTCCACAACCACCACCGGCTGCACCTATCGCACCTCTGCAGCGACAACAACTCGCCCCTTCGAATCGGTATGGGCGAGCTCGGCGTGTTCCTATTGAGCGGGACAAATTTCTGGTGCGGCTGCTCTGCTTTGTTGGTGCTTCTTTGGCTCTGCTCTGCTGCTGCTCTTTGATGCCGGCGAGGATGATTATGTGGGAGATTACGAGGATGAGGTTGATCAACATCGAACTCGTGCAACCAACAGCACCACAACCACCGGTCGTCCACATGCAAATAATGGCAATGTTAGGGCTCCCCTCAGTGCGAGATCATGACCATCTCCTAAACTGAAATTGAATATTCCACCATTTGAGGGTAGATATGTTCACGATATATATCTTACTTGGGAGTTAGAAAGCGAACAACGATTTACATGTTTACAATATCACGAGGAGAGGCGTGTTCTTCTGCTGCTGTTTGTGCTTTCACTAGCTTTGCATGTGTTTGGTGGTGCGAACATTGTAGATTATATCTGTTCCGACTACTTGGGCTGCTTTGAAAACTGCTATGCGTACTCGTTGGGTTCCACCATATTATCAACGTGAATTACTTCAAAAATTGCAGCGTTTAAGACAAGGAAAAAATTCTGTAGAAGAATATTATCGGGAATTACAAAGCGGCTTGATTAGATGTGGTATTGTTGAGGAGAATGAAGCTATGCTTGCACGTTTTACGGGTGGATTAAATAGAGATTGAGACCATTCTAGACTATAAGGATTATAATAATATCACTCGTTTATTCCATCTTGCTTGTAAAGCTGAGCGTGAAGTCTTGAGGATCGACGAGGCATTGGCGGCGCACTAACATTTCTGCAGATTCGACCTTCATCATGGACACCACGTGCATCATCTACTTCCTTTGCACCATCACCTCTTTGGTGCCACCTCCAACCGTGATACAAGCGAGGCACAACCACCACTATCGCCAAGAGCACACTGCTTTGGGCTGCCGAGCTCTTCTTCTTCCATGGCGTCAGCAGGGCACACAAGTGATATTATTTGTCGTCGTTGTAAGGGAAGAGGACATTTTCTTGAGAGAATGCAAATCTCAGCGTGTGATGATTGCTACGAGGATGGTGGGTATGAGTCCGCTAGTGACTATGATGAGGAGACTTTGGCTCTTATTACACATGATGAACACGGTGGAGATGATTACGATCATGAGACACAATACATGGCTCTTGAAGATCTTGGCGGTATGAATGTTTAGTTGCTCAACGTGTTTTGAGTGTGCAGGTTACACAAGTGAGCAAAATCGGAGGCATAATTTGTTCCATACAAAGGGAGTTGTGAAGGAGCGTTCTATTAGCGTCATCATAGATGGAGGGCTGCAACAACTTGGCTAGCATGGAGATGGTGGAGAAGCTATCTCTCACCACAAGACCACATCCACATCCTTACTACATCCAATGGTTCAACAACAGCGGCAAGGTTAAGGTAACACGTCTTTGTTAGGTGTGCATTTTAGTATCTCTACATATGTTGATTATGTTGATTGTGATGTGGTACCTATGCAAGCATGTTCCTTATTACTTGGTAGACCATGGCAATTTGATAAAAATTCTGTACACCATGGTAGAAACAATAAGTATACTCTTGTTCATAAGGATAAAAATATTACTTTGCTTCCTATGACTCGATTCCATTTTGAAAGATGATATTAATAGAGCTAATAAAGCAAAAGCAGGAGAAAATAAGAGTGAAAATCAGATTGTGGCAAAAGAATTTGAGCAACACATGAAGCCTAATAATAAACAATCCATTGTTGCTACGAAATTAAATTGAAAAGTGCATGTTTACTTGCCACCAAATCTGATATTGATGAGCTAGATTTTAGCAAATCTGTTTGCTATGCTTTTGGGTGCAAAGAGGCATTATTTTCATTAGAGGGCGTGCCTTCCTCTTTGCCCCTGCTTGTCACTAACATTTTGTAGGAGTTTGGCGTCTTTCCACAAGGCGTGCCACAGGATACCACCTATTCGAGGATTGAGCATCAAATTGACTTAATTCGGTGCATCATTACCCAACCGTGCGCCATGCCGTACCAATCGGAGGAGATGAAGGAGATTATCGTCAAGTACAGGAGCTGCTCGACAAAGGTTATATCTGCGAATCCCTTAGTCCTTGTCTTTGTTCCTATTATTCTAGTGCGAAAAAGGATGGTACATCACGTATGTGTGTTGATTGTAGAGGCATTAATAATATTACTATTCGTTATCGTCACCCTATTCCTAGGCTAGATGATATGCTTGATGAATTGAGTGGCTCTACAATATTCTCCAAAGTTGATTTGCGTAGTGGATACCATCAAATTCATATGAAATTGGGAGATGAATGGAAAACAGCATTTAAAACTAAGTTTGGTTTATATGAATGGTTAGTCATGCCTTTTGGGTTAACTAATGCACCTAGTACTTTCATGAGATTAATGAGCGAAGTTTCGTGCTTTCATTGGACGATTTGTGGTAGTCTATTTTGATGACATATTGATTTATAGCAAATCTTTGGAACAACATTTGGAACATTTACGTGCTGTTTTTAATGCTCTCGTGATGCACGTTTGTTTGGTAACCTTGGGAAGTGCACCTTTTGCACCGACCGAGTATCTTTTCTTGGCTATGTTGTTACTCCACAGGAATTGAAGTTGAAAGCCAAGATTGAAGCTATTGAGAGTTGGCGCAGCCAAAGCAGTCACACAAGTGAGGAGTTTCCTTGGCCTCGCTGGTTTCTATAGGCGTTTTGTGAGAGATTTCAGCACCATTCTGCACCTCTCAATGAGCTTACAAAGAAGGATGTGCCTTTTGTTTGGGGTACCGCATACGGAAGAAGCCTTCACGGTATTGAAAGATAAGTTGACACATGCTCCTTTACTCCAACTTCGGATTTTAATAAGACTTTTGAGCTTGAAAGTGATGCTAGTGGAATTGGATTAGGAGGTGTGTTATTACAAGATGGCAAACCTGTTGCATACTTTTACGAAAAATTGAGTGGGCCTAGTCTGAATTACTCTACTTATGATAAAGAATTATATGCTCTTGTTAGGACTTTAGAAACATGGCAACATTATTTATGGCCCAAAGAATTTGTTATACATTCGATCATGAATCTTTGAAACATATTAAAAGTCAAGCTAAACTGAATCGTAGACATGCTAAATGGGTTGAATTCATTGAGACTTTCCCTTATGTCATTAAACACAAGAAGGGTAAAGAAAATGTTATTCTGATGCATTGTCTAAATCGCTATACTATGCTTTCACAACTTGACTTCAAAATATTTGGTTTGGAGACCATCAAAGATCAATATGTGCATGATGCTGATTTTAAAGATGTATTGCAGAATTGTAAAGAAGGAAGAACATGGAACAAGTTTGTCGTTAATGATGGATTTGTGTTCGTGCTAACAAGCTATGCATTCCAGCTAGCTCCGTTCGTCTTTTGTTGTTGCAGGAGGCGCATGGAGGAGGACTAATGGGACACTTTGGCGTGAAGAAGGCGGAGGGCGTACTTGCTACACATTTCTTTTGGCCAAAGATGAGGCGGGATGTTGAGCGTTTTATTGCTCATTGCACTACATGTCAAAAAGCTAAGTCACGACTCAATCCTCATGGTTTATATATGCCTTTGCACTGTACCTAGTGTTCCTTGGGAGGATATATCTATGGACTTTGTTTTAGGTTTACCTAGAACAAAGAAGGGAGGATAGCATATTTGTTGTCGTGGATAGATTCTCGAAAATGGCACACTTTATACCATGTCATAAAAGCGATGATCTTTGTCAATGTTGCTGATTTGTTCTTTCGTGAAATTATTCGCTTGCATGGTGTGCCAAATACTATTGTTTCAGATCGTGATACTAAATTTCTTAGCCATTTTGGAGATGTTTATGGGCTAAGTTGGGGACTAAACTGCTTTTAGTACTACTTGTTGATAGAGCGGAGGTGTCGATCTTTCGATGAGATGATAACTATCGATTTGGTGAAGATGACTTTGACGATCCGACTACAAGCGTGCCTGACGTTGCGCCTTAGCAATCGCTAAACCAACTCAGAGAGGTTATTGACCCACGCGCGGAGCACAATCAACGACCACGAAGGTCTATTCCTGCAAGCAATCGAAGAACAAGCAAGAATATGATAAAACAATCTGAATATTGCGGTATGTATGAAGTATGGATAAAGGTGGGGATCCAAGTAAGCGGTCTTGGTGCAGTCGTTGGACACAAGCGAAGTACGAAGTTGCAATGGCTAACTTTTAACTAAACAAATCTCAAGGGAAAAGCTACTAGATGGATCTACTTATATAGGAGCAAAGGGTGGCGGCCAAGGAGGTGGGAGGACGTCCCAAGGCAGCCTAAAACTAACCCTAGGTCGTACAAGGCCAATGGGCCCAAGTGGAGGTGACGTAACACCTTTGGACTTGTAGTTTGACTCGGATTCTGGTGCAGCGTCAGATTGTTTCGTCCATAACTCAACGCTCGAACGGATTTTAACGTGATTCAATTGTGGTGGAAAGAGCATAAAATCTACTTTCCAACAAAAAGAATCACCCAATTCGAGATCCGTATAAAAAGTTGTTGGCGTTTTGAGTCAGGTATATACATGCGGTCGAATCTGAATCGAGAACGTGAGAGACTTGGACTCTATCTTCTCTTGGCCCAAAAGTGACGTGAAGACTTTTTGAACAACACCTAAACTTCTCCTTTTCCCTTGTCTTCATATGTGGATAGTACAAATGTCCCATACACTGCAATTAGACAAAACACAAAAGTGTGTGAATTATTTTTGTTCTGGATAACATAAATAGATTATTGAATAGTTTGCACTAGAAATCACCTGACAAATATGCATGTATGCAATATTTTTGGTCATATCCAAGGTAGTCATGTCCTCATCACTTGTCACCCCCAAACTGATGGACAAACTGAAGTAGTCAATAGAACATTGTCTACTATGCTTAGGGCTGTTCTAAAGAATAATAAGAAAATGTGGGAGGAATGCTTGCCTCATATTGAATTTGCTTATAACCGTTCATTGCATTCTACTACTAAGATGTGCCCTTTTGAAGTTGTGTATGGTTTCCTACCTCGTGCACCTATTGATTTGTTGCCTCTTCCATCTTCGGAGAAGGTTAATTTTGATGCTAAAGAACGTGCTGAATTGATTTTAAAAATGCATGAGTTAACTAAGGAAAACATTGGCGTATGAATGCTAAATATAAACTTCTTTGGAGATAAGGGTAGAAAACATGTTGTGTTTGCACACGGAGATCTTGTTTGGTTACATTTGCGTAAGGATAGACTTCTGATTTGCGCAAATCAAAGCTAATACCACGTGCTGCTGGTCCCTTTAAGGTGTTGGAGAAAGTAAATGATAATGCATATAAACTTGAGCTGCTGCAGATTTTGGGGTTAGTCCACTTTTAACATTGCAGATTTGAAGCCATATTTGGGTGAGGAACATGAACTTCGCCGAGGGCGACTTCATTTCAAGAAGGGAGGATGATGAGGACATCAATACCATTGTTACACCCAGCCCCTGCTGCTATACATCTTGGACCAATTACTAGAGCTCGCGCGCGCCAACTAAATTACCGGTACTTTCGTTTCTTGGTAATGATTCTAATGTTCATGAGAATATGATCTTGCCTAAATTGGATACATTTGTTTTGCTTACAAATGAAGGGCCTAGCATGGAGAAGGATGAACATTGGAGCAAGAACAAGCATGGAGATGATGGCATGCATAGAGGACAGAATGGAGTTACAAGTGATGATTTCAGGACTTTGAAGCCACCATAATGAGTGCATGAAGCCTTGGACGAAATATACAAGATGCCACTTCATAAATTTCATCCGGAGGCTATTCTAGGTGCTTCGTCACCTTATTATTGGGCCAGGCCCATGTAATTTCGAAATACATTAGTATAGGCTATTTTTAGAGTGCGTATGTGTGGGGAAACAAGAGATAGGGTTAGTTTGGACCCCTCCACCAAGGGCCACGAAATTCACCCCTCTTCCTCCATATATACAGCCCTTAGAACACCGTTTAGACTTTGGGTTTTGTTTAGATCAAAAGTTACGCCATAGCTGCAACCGGCGTGCCGTTTGTGTTCAGCGACCGGACAAAGCGTCCACAGAACCCCACCTTGATCGATAAAGCTTTCATCTTATATTCGCAATATCCAGATTGCAATCTCAGTTTCTTGCTTGTTCTTCGTTTGCTCGCGGAAATAGACCCTCGTGGTCGGGTTGATCGTGCTCGGCGTGGTCAATAACCTCTCGGAGTTGGTTTAGCGATTGCTAAGTAGCGGCGTCCTCGCATGCGCTTCGTAGTCGGATCGTCAAAGTCGACTTCCACCAAAGCGAAATCCACCATCTCATCGAAAAGGCAGGACACCTTTGCCTCTATCAGATTATGTTGATTGTGATGTGGTACCTATGCAAGCATGTTCCTTATTACTTGGTCGACCATGACAATTTGATAAAAAATTCTGTACACCATGGTAGAAACAATCAGTATACTCTTGTTCAAAAGGATAAAAATATTACTTTGCTTCCTATGACTCCTGAGTCCATTTTGGAAGATGATATTAATAGAGCTAATAAAGCAAAACAGGAGAAAAATAAGAGTGAAAATCACATTGTGGCAAAAGAATTTGAGCAACATATGAAGCCTAATAGTAAAACATCTAGTGTTGCTTCTGAAATTAAATTGAAAAGTGCATGTTTACTTGCCACTAAATCTGATATTGATGAGCTAGATTTTAGCAAATCTGTTTGCTATGCTTTTGTGTGCAAAGAGGCATTATTTTCATTCGAGGGCGTGCCTTCCTCTTTGCCTCTGCTGTCACTAACATTTTGCGGAGAGTATTTGGCGTCTTTCCACAAGGCGTGCCACCGGGATACCGCCTATTCGAGGATTGAGCATCAGTTGACTTAATTCGGTGCTTCCTTTATAAACCGTCGCCATCTACCGTACCAATCTAGAGAGCGAAGGAGATTATCGTCAAGTACAAGAGTTTCTCGACAAAGGTTATATCTGTGAATCTCTTAGTCCTTGTGCTGTTCCTATTCTTCTAGTGCCGAAAAAGGATGGTACATCGCGTATGTGTGTTGATTGTAGAGGCATTAATAATATTACTATTCATTATCGTCATCCTATTCCTAGGCTAGATGATATGCTTGATTAATTGAGTGGCTCTACAATATTCTCCAAAGTTGATTTGCGTAGTGGATACCATCAAATTCGTATGAAATTGGGGGATGAATGGAAAACAGCATTTAAAACTAAGTTTGGATTATATGAGTGGTAGTCATGCCTTTTGGGTTAACTAATGCACCTAGTACTTTCATGAGATTAATGAACGAAGTTTTACGTGCTTTCATTGGACGATTTGTGGTAGTTTACTTTGATGACATATTGATTTATAGCAGATCTTTGGAGGAACATTTGGAACATTTACGTGCTGTTTTTATTGCTCTCGTGATGCCGTTTGTTTGGTAACCTTAGGAAGTGCACCTTTTGCACCGACCGAGTGTCTTTTCTTGGCTATGTTGTTACTCCACGGGAATTGAAGTTGATAAAGCCAAGATTGAAGCTATTGAGAGTTGGCGCAGCCAAAAGTCACACAAGTGAGGAGTTTTCTTGGCCTCGCTGGATTCTATAGGCGTTTTGTGAGAGATTTCAGCACCATTGCTGCACCTCTCAATGAGCTTACAAAGAAGGATGTGCCTTTTGTTTGGGGTACATACAGGAAGAAGCCTTCACGGTGTTGAAAGATAAGTTGACACATGCTCCTTTACTCCAACTTCCTGATTTTAATAAGACTTTTGAGCTTGAATGTGATGCTAGTGGAATTGGATTAGGAGGTGTGTTATTACAAGATGGCAAACCTGTTGCATACTTTTACGAAAAATTGAGTGGGCCTAGTCTGAATTATTCTAATTATGATAAAGAATTATATGCTCTTGTTCGGACTTTAGAAACATGGCAACATTATTTATGGCCCAAAGAATTTGTTATACATTCTGATCATGAATCTTTGAAACATATTAAAAGTCAAGCTAAACTGAATCGTAGACATGCTAAATGGATTGAATTCATTGAGACTTTCCCTTATGTCATTAAACACAAGAAGTGTAAAGAAAATGTTATTGCTGATGCATTGTCTCATCGCTATACTATGCTTTCACAACTTGACTTCAAAATATTTGGTTTGGAGACCATCAAAGATCAATATGTGCATGATGCTGATTATAAAGATGTATTGCAGAATTGTAAAGAAGGAAGAACATGGAACAAGTTTGTCGTTAATGATGGATTTGTGTTCCGTGCTAAAAATCTATGCATTCCAGCTAGCTCCGTTCGTCTTTTGTTGTTGCAGGAGGCGCATGGAGGAGGACTAATGGGACACTTTGGCGTGAAGAAGACGGAGGACGTACTTGCTACACATTTCTTTTGGCCAAAGATGAGACGTGATGTTGAGCGTTTTATTGCTCGCTGCACAACATGTCAAAAAGCTAAGTCACGACTCAATCCTCATGGCTTATATATGCCTTTGCCTGTACCTAGTGTTCCTTGGGAGGATATATCTATGGACTTTGTTTTTGGTTTACCTAGAACAAAGAAGGGGAAGGATAGCATATTTGTTGTCATGGATAGATTCTCGAAAATGGCACACTTTATACCATGTCATAAAAGCGATGATCTTTGTTAATGTTGCTGATTTGTTCTTTCGTGAAATTATTAAGCTTGCATGGTGTGCCAAATACTATTGTTTCAGATCGTGATACTAAATTTCTTAGCCACTTTTGGAGATGTTTATGGGCTAAGTTGGGGACTAAACTGCTTTTAGTACTACTTGTCACCCCAAAGCTGATGGACAAATTGAAGTAGTCAATAGAACATTGTCTACTATGCTTAGGGCTGTTCTAAAGAATAATAAGAAAATGTGGGAGGAATGCTTGCCTCATATTGAATTTGCTTATAATCGTTCATTGCATTCTACTACTAAGATGTGCCCTTTTGAAGTTGTGTATGGGTTCCGAGCTCGTGCACCTATTGATTTGTTGCCTCTTCCATCTTGGAGAAGGTTAATTTTGATGCTAAAGAACGTGCTGAATTGATTTTAAAAATGCATGAGTTAACTAAGGAAAACATTGAGCGTATGAATGCTAAATATAAACTTCTTTGGAGATAAGGGTAGAAAACATGTTGTGTTTGCACGGAGATCTTGTTTGGTTACATTTGCGTAAGGATAGATTTCTGATTTTGCAAATCAAAGCTAATACCACGTGTTGCTGGTCCTTTAAAGTGTTGGAGAAAATAAATGATAATGCATATAAACTTGAGCTGCTGCAGATTTTGGGGTTAGTCCACTTTTAACATTGCAGATTTGAAGCCTTATTTGGGTGAGGAAGATGAACTTCCGTCGAGGAAGACTTCATTTCAAGAAGGGAGGATGATGAGGACATCAATACCATTGTTACACCCACAGCCCCTGCTGCTATACATCTTGGACCAATTACTAGAGCTCATGCGCCAACTAAATTACCAAGTACTTTCATTTCTTGGTAATGATTCTAATGTTCATGAGAATATGATGCTGCCTAAATTGGATACATTTGTTTTGCTTACAAATGAAGGGCCTAGCTTGGAGAAGGATGAACATTAGAGCAAGAACAAGCATGGAGATGATGGCATGCATAAAGGGACAAGAATGGAGTTACAAGTGATGATTTCAGGACTTTGAAGCCACCATAATGAGTGCATGAAGCCTTGGACGAAATATACAAGATGCCACTTCATCAATTTCGTCCAGAAGCTATTCTAGGTGCTGCGTCACCTTATTATTTGGCCAAGCCCATGTAATTTCGAAATACATAAGTATAGGCTATTTTTAGAGTCTGTATGTGTGGGGAAACAAGAGATAGGGTTAGTTTGGACACCACCACCAAGGGCCATGAAATTCACCCCTCTTCCTCCATATATACAGCCCTTAGGGCACCGTTTAGACTTTGGGTTTTGTTTAGATTAAAAGTTAGCCATAGCTGCAACCGGCGTGCCGTTTGTGTTCAGCGACCGGACAAAGCGTCCGAGAACCCCACCTTGATCAATAAAGCTTTCATCTTATATTCGCAATATCCAGTTGCAATCTCAGTTTCTTGCTTGTTCTTCGTTTGCTCGCGAGAAGCAGACCTTCGTGGTCGAGTTGATCGTTCTCCGGCGTGGTCGATAACCTCTCGGAGTTGGTTTAGCGATTGCTAAGGCGCGGCGTCCTCGCATGATCGTAGTTGGATCGTCAAATTCGACTTCCACCAAGCGAAATCCACCATCTCATCGAAAGGCGGGACACCTTTGCCTCTATCATTGAGCATCCATTGCCATGTTCATGCTTTTGATGCAACATCCCATTATGACATCATTTTGCACAATGATAGAATTTGTCGCTTTGTGCACCATGCTAATTATCCATGAATTCTTTGCATATCATTCTATATCATCTTGATAAGCTTCATGCGCTTTGTCACGCACTATCCCTAAGCATAGACTCACGCTTAATTGATGGACACTTTGTGTGCGCTAACCATTGTATTTCCAAGTGTACTTTGTGTTTGCTCATTTTGCATGTACCACATACAGGAGACACCTTGGAGTACTTGGATTAGTATAAGGCCTTCGTCCCACTACAAGTCCGTCCCGACACCCGTTTCCATGGTGATGAGGATCACGATCCGAGTCGGATCTTTCCCAAGGGGGGATATGATCGCGGAGCATCCGTTCATCCCCATGTACCTCAGGCTACTCTCCAAGCCCCAAGGATACATAAGATGAGACCTCGACTATCGCCATTGGACACAAGGTGAATTCACTCCTCTTGAACCGTTTCTTTCCGCATATGAGACACGGCTACTACCTCATGCACGGACCTTGCATACTTTGAGGTACAACCAAGATGACCATGGAGAATCAAAGGATCGAGGCCAAGCATGGAAGAGAGGAAGAAGAAAGCGGAGGCTAATGCTTTGGAGCAGGCGGACATCCGGACCGCCGTCCAGGATCATCGAACCTAAGCCGGATCATCCGGGACTCCGTCCGGATCGTCCGAATATGCTTCTTGCCGAAGACACCGAAAAACACGCGGCCGGATCATCACAGACTCGTCACGGATCATCGGGACCCGACGCCGGATCATCCAGGACCCGTCCGGATCATCCGGCCAGCGCTGCTTGTGTCTTGGCGTGTTGGCTGAGCCCATGTACCCCTTAGCCCCCAAGTCTATAAATAGGACCCCCTCTCCACACTTTGAGACTTAGCATTGGATTAGCTCATATTTGTGTGAGAGCCTTTGCTCATCCACTCGGTTACTTCTCCTCGAAGCTCGGGACCTCTTGGAGAAGATCCCCAGTGATTCAAGACCCTATCTAGGGAAGAACATCAAGGCCTCCTCTTGGAGATGAGCAGTTCCTTTGTATCCTTACCTTAGTTGACTTTGTATCTTGTGGATCTCTTATGTGTGTGGTGATCTAGCACTTGTGTGATCGAGTCCTTGTTGGTTGAGTGATTCTCTCGTTTTCCCCATGTTTTCCCATGTGCTTCCACGTGTTCTTCGTGATTCCCCGTAGGATCCACTCCAAACATGAAAGATTGACTTTATAGGGTTCCACCTACATCAACTTGGATACTTCTCCTCGGAGATCATGACCTCTTGGAGAAAGATCCCCAAGCGGATTCAAGACCCCTTCTAGGGAAGAACATCAAGGCCTCCTTTTGGAGAAAACGGTTCCTTTGTATCCTTACCTTTGTTGACTTTGGATCTTGTGGATCTCTTATGTGTGTGGTGATCTAGCACTTGTGTGATCGATTCCTTGTTGGTTGAGTGATTCTCTCTCGTTTTCCCGTGTTTCCCTTTGTGCTTCGCGTGTTCTTCGTGATTCCCCAAAGGATCCACTCACGCTATAGGTTCCACTCTACATCAAGTTTGAGTACTTGTGGGTCCGACCACGGACTCGAATGACAAAATTATGACCGTTTTAGTGAACATCTCTCCATTCTATGGCAATCCTTGAAAGTACTTCATTTTCTCGTGCGCTTTTGCACGATTGCCCAAAAATTTCTTGTCCTCTATAGAGGAATATCGTTTCCACATATATAATGACCGATGCCGAGAATGCCCTTTTGTTCTTGGCTTTTACGGCGCATGAGTTACTGACATGCCATCCGTGAAAACAAGGAGAATAAGGCATATAGCGGCTGGATTTTCTTCAATTTCGGCCAAATGAGATTGCGGATCATAGAGCCTCTGCGAAGGTATGTTTGTCCCTACCGAGGGGCTAATGTTTATAAGCAACATAATCTCTCGAATTTCTTTCAAAGGAAGTGCCAATGGGTTGAAACTTGTGTGAAAAACAGCAGCGAATGGTGTTCTTTGACTTTCGAGGCCAAAACGTCACCTTAAGGCTGAATTTGAGGGTACTCGAACCTCTTTGGCGTAAGCGGGAGTATTTTCTGGATTCGCGCGCTCGCCGCGAGCAGTTGGAGTACTTGTGGGTCCAACACGGACTCCGAATGACAAAATTATGACCGTTTTAGTGAACATCTCTCCATTCTATGGTAGTCCTTGAAAATACTTCATTTTCTCGTGCGCTTTTTGCCTGATTGCCCCAAAATTTCTTGTCCTCTATAGAGGAATATCGTTTCCACATATATATTTACCGATGCGGGAATGCCCTTTTGTTCTTGGCTTTCCGCAGCATGAGTTACTGACATGCCATCCAGTGAAAACAAGGACTATAAGGCATATAGCATTGGATTTTCTTCAATTCTGGCCAAATGAGATTGCCGGATCATTGAGCCTCTGTAGAAAGGTATGTTTGTCCCTACCGGGACGTCGGCGCCTTAGCAATCGCTAAACCAACTCCGAGAGGTTATTGACTCAGGAGATGCATTTCTGTGAGCAAGCGAAGAACAAGCAAGCTGAGATTGCAATCTAGATATTGCGAATATAAGATGAAAGCTTTATTGATCAAGGTGGGGTTACATGTGGCCTTTGTATGGTCGTTGAACACAAGCGAAATCTGTGAAGTTGCAGCTATGGCGAACTTTAATCTAAACAAAACCCAAAGTCTAAGCGGTTGCCATAAGGGCTGTATATATGGAGGAAGAGGGGTGAATTTCGTGGCCCTTGGTGGAGGGTTAAAACTAACCCTATCTCTTGTTTCCCCCACATCTACGGACTCTAAAATAGCCTATACTTATGTATTTTGAAATTACATGGGCCTGGCCCAATAATAAGGTGTGTGGCACCTAGAATAGCCTCTAGGCGAAATTTATGAAGTGGCATCTTGTATATTTCGGCCAAGGCTTCATGCACTCATTATGGTGGCTTCAAAGTCACTGAAATCATCACTTGTAACTCGTTCTTGTTCCCCTTTGAGCCATCCTCTCCATGCTTGTTCTTTCTCCAATGTTCATCCTTCTCCAAGCTAGGCCCTTCATTTGTAAGCAAAACAAATGTATCCAATTTAAGCGACATCATATTCTCATGAACATTAGAATCATTACCAAAAGCGAAAGTACTGGTAATTTAGTTGGCGTCTTGTGAGCTCTAGTAATTGGTCCGGTATGTATAGCGGCGAGGGGCTGTGGGTGTAACAATGGTATTGATGTCCTCATCATCCTCCCTTCTTGAAATGAAGTCGTCATGACGGAAGTTCATCTTCCTCACCAAATATGGCTTCAAATCTGCAATGTTAAAAGTGGGACTAACCCCAAAATCTGCGAGGCAGCTCAAGTTTATATGCATTATCATTTACTTTCTCCAACACCTTAAAGGGACCAGCAACACGTGGCATTAGCTTTGATTTGCACAAATCAGGAAATCTATCCTTACGCAAATGTAACCAAACAAGATCTCCGGTGCAAACACAACATGTTTTCTACCTTATCTCCAACAAGTTTATATTTAGCATTCATCGCTCAATGTTTTCCTTAGTTAACTCATGCATTTTAAAATCAATTAAGACACGTTCTTTAGCATCAAAATTAACCTTCTCCGAAGATGGAAGAAGCGACAAATCAATAGGTGCTTGAGGTAGGAAACCATACACAACTTCAAAAGGGCACATCTTAGTAGTAGAATGCAATGAGCGATTATAAGCAAATTCAATATGAGGCAAGCATTCCTCCCACATTTTCTTATTATTCTTTAGAACAGCCCTAAGCATAGTAGACAATGTTCTATTGACTACTTGAGTTTGTCCATCGGTTTGGGGTGACAAGTAGTACTAAAAAGCAGTTTAGTCCCCAACTTAGCCCATAAACATCTCCGAAAGTGGCTAAGAAATTCAGTATCACGACACTGAAACAATAGTATTTGGCACACCATGCAAGTGAATAATTTCACGAAAGAACAAATAAACTACATTAACAACATCATCGCTTTTATGACATGGTATAAAGTGTGCCATTTTAGAGAATCTATCCACGACAACAAATATGCTATCCTCCCTTCTTTGTTCTAGGTAAACCTAAAACAAAGTCCATAGATATATCCTCCCAAGGAACACTAGGTATAGGCAAAGGCATATATAAACCATGAGGATTGAGTCGTGACTTAGCTTTTTGACATGTAGTGCAGCGAGCAATAAAGCGCTAAACATCCGTCTCATCTTTGGCCAAAAGAAATGTGTAGCAAAGTCGTCCTCCGTCTTCTTCACGCCAAAGTGTCCCATTAGTCCTCCTCCATCGCCTCCTGCAACAACAAAAAAAGCAGAGCAGAGCTATTTGGAATGCATAGCTTGTTATACGGAACACAAATCCATCATTAACGACAAACTTGTTCCATGTTCTTCCTTCTTTACAATTCGCAATACATCTTTATAATCAGCATCATGCACATATTGATCTTTGATGGTCTCCAAACCAAATATTTTGAAGTCAAGTTGTGAAAGCATAGTATAGCGACGAGACAATGCATCGGCAATAACATTTTCTTTACCCTTCTTGTGTTTAGTGACATAAGGAAAGTCTCAATGAATTCAACCCATTTAGCATGTCTACGATTCAGTTTAGCTTGACTTTTAATATGTTTCAAAGATTCATGATCGAATGTATAACAAATTCTTTGGGCCATAAATAATGTTGCCATGTTTCTAAAGTCGAACAAGAGCATATAATTCTTGATCATAAGTAGAATAATTCAGACTAGGCCCACTCAATTTTTGAGAAAAGTATGCAATAGGTTTGCCATCTTGTAATAACACACCTCTAATCCAATTCCACTAGCATCACATTCAAGCTCAAAGTCTTATTAAAATCAGGAAGTTGGAGTAAAGGGCATGTGTCAACTTATCTTTCAATACCGTGAAGGCTTCTTCGTGTGCGGTACCCCAAACAAAAGGCACATCCTTCTTTGTAAGCTCATTGAGAGGTGCAGCAATGGTGCTGAAATCTCTCACAAAGCGCCTATAGGATCGGCGAGGCCAGAAAACTCCTCACTTGTGTGACCGTTTTGGGCTGCGGCCAACTCTCAATAGCTTCAATCTTGGCTTTATCAACTTCAATTCCTGTGGAGTAACAACATAACCAAGAAAAGACACTTTCGATCGGTGCAAAGGTGCACTCCCAAGGTTACCAAACAAATGTGCATCACGTGAAACAATAAAATCAACTGCGTAAATGTTCCAAATGTTCCTCCAAAGATCTGCTATAAATCAATATGTCATCAAAGTAAACTACCACAAATCGTCAATGAAAGCACGTAAAACTTCATTCATTAATCTCATGAAAGTACTAGGTGCATTAATTAACCCAAAAGGCATGACTAACCACTCATATAATCCAAACTTAGTTTTAAATGTTGTTTTCCATTCATCCCCCAATTTCATACGAATTTGATGGTATCCACTCGCCAAATCAACTTTGGAGAATATTATAGAACCACTCAATTCATCAAGCATATCATCTAGCCTAGGAATAGGATGGCGAGCGAATAGTAATATTATTAATGCCTCTACAATCAACACACATCGTGATGTACCATCCTTTTCGGCACTAGAATAATAGGAACAACACAAGGACTAAGGGATTGGCGTATATAACCTTTGTCGAGCAGCTCTTGTACTTGGCGCATAATCTCGCCGTCTCCTCTGGATTGATGCAGTATGGCGCCGCGGTTTGGCGGTGAAGCACGGGAATTAAGTCAATCGATGCTCAATCCCTTGAGCGGCGGTAATCCGGTGGTACGTCTTGTGGAAAGGCGTCGCGAACTCTGCAAAATGTTAGTGATGAGGAGGCAAAGAGGAAGGCACGTCCTTGAATGAAAATAATGCCTCTTTGCACACAAAAGCATAACAAACAGATTTCTTGAAATCTAGCTCATCAATATCGATTTGGTGGCAAATAAGCGTGCACTTTTCAATTTTATTTGAAGCAACACTAGATGGTTTGTTATTAGGCTTCATTTGTTGCTCAAATTCTTTTGCCACAATCTGATTTTCGCTCTTATTGATAGAGGCAAAGGTGTCCCGTCTTTCGATGAGATGGTGGATTTCGCTTTGGTGGAAGTCGACTTTGACGATCCGATTCTGACGTGCAAGGGCGTCGGCGCCTTAGCAACGCTAAACCAACTCAGAGAGGTTATTGACCACGCGAACACGATCAACGACCACGGTCATTTCCTGCGAGCAAGCGAAGAACAAGCAAGCTGAGATTGCAATCTGGATATTGCGAATATAAGATAAGCTTTATTGATCAAGGTGGGGTTACGTGGCGCCTTTATGCAGTCGTTGAACACAAGCGAAATCTGCGAAGTTGCAGCTATGGCGAACTTTTAATCTAAACAAAACCCAAGTCTAAGCGGTGCCCTAAGGGCTTTATATATGGAGGAAGAGGGGTGAATTTCGTGGCCCTTGGTGGAGGGTCCGAAACTAACCCTATCTCTTGTTCCCACACATCGGACTCTAAAAATAGCCTATACTAATGTATTTCGAAATTACATGGGCTGGCCCAATAATAAGGTGTGATGCACCTAGAATAGCCTATGGACGAATATTATGAAGTGGCATCTTGTATATTTCGTCCAAGGCTTCATGCACTCCTTATGGTGGCTTCAAAGTCTGAAATCATCACTTGTAACTCCGTTCTTGATCCCCTTGCATGCCATCAACTCCATGTGTGTTCTTGCTCCAATGTTCATCCTTCTCCAAGCTAGGCCCTTCATTTGTAAGCAAAACAAATGTATCCAATTTAAGCGACATCATATTCTCATGAACATTAGAATCATTACCAAAAAGCGAAAGTACTGGTAATTTAGTTGGCGTCTTGTGAGCTCTAGTAATTGGTCCGGTATGTATAGCAGAGGGGCTGTGGGTGTAACAATGGTATTGATGTCCTCATCATCCTCCCTTCTTGAAATGAAGTCGTCCTCGACGGAGCTCATCTTCCTCACCCAAATATGGCTTCAAATCTGCAATGTTAAAAGTGGGACTAACCCCAAAATCTGCGAGGCAGCTCAAGTTTATATGCATTATCATTTACTTTCTCCAACACCTTAAATGGACCAGCGACACGTGGCATTAGCTTTGATTTGCGCAAATCGGAAATCTATCCTTACATAAATGTAACCAAACAAGATCTCGGTGCAAACACAACATGTTTTCTACCCTTATCTCCGACAAGTTTATATTTAGCATTCATCGCTCAATGTTTTCCTAGTTAACTCATGCATTTTAAAATCAATTCACACGTTCTTTAGCATCAAAATTAACCTTCTCAGAAGATGGAAGAGCGCAATAAATCAATAGGTGCGGTGGAAACCATACACAATTTCAAAGGGCACATCTTAGTAGTAGAATGCAATGAGCGATTATAAGCAAATTCAATATGAGGCAAGCATTCTTCCCACATTTTCTTATTATTCTTCAAAACAGCCCTAAGCATAGTAGACAATGTTCTATTGACTACTTGGTTTATCCATCGGTTTGGGGTGACAAGTAGTACTAAAAAGAGTTTAGTCCCCAACAGCCCATAAACATCTCCAAAAGTGGCTAAGAAATTTAGTATCACGATCTGAAACAATAGTATTTGGCACACCATGCAAGCGAATAATTTCACGAAAGAACAAATCAGCAACATTATGACATCATCGCTTTTATGACATGGTATAAAGTGTGCCATTTTAGAGAATCTATCACGACAACAAATATGCTATCCTCCCTTCTTTGTTCGAGGTAAACCTAAAACAAAGTCCATAGATATATCCTCCCAAGGAACACTAGAGTACGAGCAAAGGCATATATAAACCATGAGGATTGAGTCGTGACTTAGCTTTTTGACATGTAGTGCAGCGAGCAACAAAGCGCTCAACATCCGTCTCATCTTTGGCCAAAAGAATGTGTAGCTAGTATATCCTCCGTCTTCTTCACGCCAAAGTGTCCCATTAGTCCTCCTCCATCGCCTCCTGCAACAACAAAAGGCGAGCAGGCTAGCTGGAATGCATAGCTTGTTAACGAAACACAAATCCATCATTAACGACGAACTTGTTCCATGTTCTACCTTCTTTACAATTCGCAATACATCTTTAAATTCAGCATCATGCACATATTGATCTTTGATGGTCTCCAAACCAAATATTTTGAAGTCAAGTTGTGACAGCATAGTATAGCGACGAGACAATGCATCAGCAATAACATTTTCTTTACCCTTCTTGTGTTTAATGACATAAGGAAAGTCTCAATGAATTCAACCCATTTAGCATGTCTATGATTCAGTTTAGCTTGACTTTTAATATGTTTCAAAGATTCATGATCAGAATGTATAACAAATTCTTTGGGCCATAAATAATGTTGCCATGTCTCTAAAGTCGAACAAGAGCATATAATTCTTTATCATAAGTAGAATAATTCAGACTAGGCCCTCAATTTTTAGAGAAAAGTATGCAACAGGTTTGCCATCTTGTAATAACACACCTCTAATCCAATTCCACTAGCATCACATTCAAGCTCAAAAGTCTTATTAAAATCAGGAAGTTGGAGTAAAGGGCATGTGTCAACTTATCTTTCAATATCGTGAAGGCTTCTTCACTGTGCGGTACCCCAAACAAAAGGCACATCCTTCTTTGTAAGCTCATTGAGAGGTGCGACAATTGTGCTAAAATCTCTCACAAAGCGCCTATAGAAACCAGCGAGTCCAATAAAACTCCTCACTTGTGTGACCGTTTTGGGCTGCGGCCAACTCTCAATAGCTTCAATCTTGGCTTTATCAACTTCAATTCCTGTGGAGTAACAACATAGCCAAGAAAAGATACTCGAATCGGTGCAAAAGGTGCACTTCCCAAGATTACCAAACAAGCGTGCATCACGTAGAGCATTAAAACAACGCGTAAATGTTCCAAATGTTCTTCCAAAGATTTGCTATAAATCAGTATATCATCAAAATAGACTACCACAAATCGTCAATGAAAGCACGTAAAACTTAGTTCATTAATCTCATGAAAGTACTAGGTGCATTAGTTAACCCAAAAGGCATGACTAACCACTCATATAATCCAAACTTAGTTTTAAATGTTGTTTTCCATTCATCTCCCAATTTCATACAAATTTGATGGTATCCACTCATAAATCAACTTTGGAGAATATTGTAGAACCACTCAATTCATCAAGCATATCATCTAGCCTAGGAATAGGGTGGCGATAACGAATAGTAATATTATTAATGCCTCTACAATCAACACACATCGTGACGTACCATCCTTTTTCGCCACTAGAATAATAGGAACAGCACAAGGACTAAGGGATTGGCGTATATAACCTTTGTCGGCAGCTCACATGCTTGGCGCATAATCTCCTTCGTCTCCTCTGGATTGATGCGGTATGGTGCACGGTTGGGTAATGATGCACGGGAATTAAGTCAATTTGATGCTCAATCCCTCGAATAGGTGGTAATCCGGTGTTGCGTCTTGTGGAAAGGCGTCGGCGAACTCTGCAAAATGTTAGTGATGACAGGGGCAAAAAGAGGAAGGCCGTCCTCGAATGAAAATAATGCCTCTTTGCACACAAAAGCATAGCAAACAGATTTGCTAAAATCTAGCTCATCAATATCGATTTGGTGGCAAG
Organism: Aegilops speltoides; assembly: GCA_021437245.1. Lineage (NCBI taxonomy): Eukaryota > Viridiplantae > Streptophyta > Magnoliopsida > Poales > Poaceae > Aegilops > Aegilops speltoides. Next base: position 49,100 of record JAHHZJ010002348.1, read on the forward strand.
TAAACATGCACTTTTCAATTTAATTTCAGAAACAACACTAGATGGTTTACTATTAGGCTTCATATGTTGCTCAAATTCTTTTGCCACAATCTGATTTTCACTCTTATTTTTCTCTGTTTTGCTTTATTAGCTCTATTAATATCATCTTTCAAAATGGACTCGGGAGTCATAGGAAGCAAAGTAATATTTTATCCTTATGAACAAGAGTATCTTGATTGTTTCTACCATGGTGTCAGAATTTTTATCAAATTGCCATGGTCGACCAAGTAATAAGGAACATGCTTGCATAGGTACCACATCACAATCAACATAATCAGCATATGTAGAGATACTAAAATGCACACGAGCGATCGTGTTACCTTAACCTTGCGCTGTTGTTGAACCATTGGATGTAGTAAGGATGTGGATGTGGTCTTGTGGTGAGAGATAGCTTCTCCACCATCTCCATGCTAGCCAAGTTGTTGCAGCTCCCTCCATCTATGATGGCCTTGAATAGGGCGTTCCTTCACAACTCCTTTGTATGGAACAAATTATGCCTCTGATTTTGCTCGGCTTGTGTAACCTGCACTCAAAACACGTTGAGCAACTAAACATTCATACTGTCGGCATCTTGGCAGCCATGTATTGTGTCTCATGATCAGAATCATCTCCACCGTGTTCCTCATGTGTAATAAGAGCCAAAGTCTCCTCATCATAGTCACTAGCGGACTCATACCCACCATCCTCGGTAGCAATCATCACCTGCTGAGATTTGCATTCTCTTGCAAAATGTCCTCTTCCCTTACAATGGCGACAAATAATATCACTTGTGTGCCTGTTGGCGCCATGGAAGAAGAAGAGCTACTGTGCGAGCCGGCCGGTGTGCTCTTGGCGGATAGTGGTGGTTGTGCACCTTTCTTGTATCACGGTTGGAGGTGGCTTTGAAGGAGGTGATGGTGCGATGGAAGTAGATGATGCCGTGGTGTCCATGATGAAGGTCGACCTGCGAGAAAAGTTAGTGCGGCGCCAATGCTTGTCGATCACGCACTTCACGTTCGACTTTACAAGCAAGATGGAATAAGCAGTGATATTATTATAATCCTTATAGTCTAGAATGGTGCAGAATCTCTCTATTTAATCCACCCGAAAGCGTGCAAGCATAGCTTCATTCTCCTCAACAATACCACATCTAATCAAGCGGTTTGTAATTCACGATAATATTCTTCTCAAAATTTTTCCTTGTCTTAAGCGCTGCAATTTTGAAGTAATTCACGTTGATAATATGGTGGAACCAACGATGCATAGCAGTTTTCAAAGCAGCCCAAGTAGCTGGAGCAGGATATAATCTACAATGTTGAGACCACCAAACACATGCAAAGCTAGTGAAAGCACAAACGACGGCGAGAACACGTCTCTCCTCGGGATATTGTAAACATGTAAATGGTTGTTCAGTTTCTAACTCCCAAGTAAGATATATATCAGGAACATATCTACCCTCAAATGGTGGAATATTCAATTTCAGTTTAGGGAGATGGTCATGATCTACGTACTGAGGGAGCCTAACATTGCCATTATTTGCATGTGGGCGACACGGTGGTTGTGGTCTTTGGTGGTTGCTGCGTAGTTACGATGTTGATCAACCTCATCCTCATAATCGCCCATACTCATCATCCTCCTCGGTACCAGGGCGGATGATGTGAGAGCAAAAAGCACCTGTAATGATATAGCAATGGCACGAATTTTGTCTGGCTCAATAGGAACCGTGAGCTCGTCCATCTTGATTCGGAAGAGGCGTGGTTGTTGTCGTTCTTGAGAGGTGCGATAGGTGCAGCCGGCGGTGGTTGTGGAAAGCAGCGAGCAATTCATCAAACTTGCTATCAAGCTTTGTTTCAGCGTCTTCTCAATGCCATCTATCTTCTCCATGGCCTCGTCAAATCTGTTTAGCACATCTTGCACTGTCCAATCATCATTTCTTGAAACTTATCATGTAGGCATTTGTTAAGTCGAGTTCTCCCAATCAGTCTCATTGGCTTGTGATCCTGCCATGGTTAGCGACAATAAAACACACAAGAATATGATCCTACAGACTACTAGGAAGTGGTGGTGGTGGTGTGGTGGGCAGTCACAAATCCGTCAAGCAAATCTCAAATTCTTACGGTTCTTACCCGGTGCGGTGATCGGCAACCGTTGTAGTCAAAACTCTCAAAGCTTGGATATAGCGATTACGGGGAGAATCAAGCATACGGCGTAGATGTTTTTAAAACCATAAAAAAATGGGTTTAAAGCAAAAAACCTTGTACCCGGGGTCCCCTTGGAAATTTGTTTTGTTTTTATCCTTTAAGGGGGTTTTAAAAAAGGTTTTTGGGGAAAAACCGGCATTTTCAAAGCGAAAAAGAATTTGGGCTCTTGGTTTCGAAATTGTATTTCGGGGGGTGGTTTAACTGTTTGCCCAAACTTAAATTCCTTGTTTTATTAAACCAAAAATAACTCTTTAAATTTTAAAAAAAAAGGGGTTTTTTTTTATTTTTTCTAAATTTTTTTGTTAATTTTGGGCCCTTTTTGGAAACCCAATCCATTTAAATTTTGGGTTTAACCCAAGTTTGATTTTTTAAAAAAGGGGAAATTGGATTTTTAAAATTTGTTTTGGGGCCCCAATCCCCTTTCCAAAATAGGGCCCCCAAAGAAGGGTTCCCCCTTTAAAAATTTTTCCCATTTTTTGTCAACCAAAAAGTAAAAAACCTTTTCCCTTTACCCCTTTTTTGGAAATTAATTTTTGGTTTTTCCCCTTTTTTTGGGTTTTCCCCTTTCCATGAAAAATAAAGTATTTTCCTTTGGTTGTTTTTTTGCGAAATTTTTCTTTTGCATACCTTTAAAGGCTCTAACCCTCCCTCAAAATTGGGAAAAAAGGGAGGACGTGAAATTTTGTTGGTTAAATAAGGAAGGGGGGCTGTTGGGGATTCAAGTTGTTGGGGAAGGTGCCAAACGGCCCCGGTGGGGGGAAAAAATTTAAAATTCCATTAAACCCTTTAAATTCTTTTTTTAAAAATTTTTTCGGTTTATTCCCTTTTTTCTAAAAATTTTTTTTTTTAAAATTTAACCCCTTTTGTTTGGGAATTTTATTTACGTTTTTTGGGGCCCAAAAAAAATTCATAGCCAAAATAAGAAAAAACAACGGGTTTTGGGTTTAAAATTTAAATTTTTGTTCCCAAAAAGAAAATAATTTTGGTTTCCCTTGGTGAAACAAAAAATTTTAGAACTCTCAAGTTGGTTGGGGGAAGGAATTAAATTTTAATTGGTGGGCGGGGTTTTTTTTTACCCAAAAAAGTACAATTTTCCCTTTCCCAAAATAGTTGGGGAAAAAACCCGAAATTTTCGGTTTTTTGCTTTGAACCCTTGAGGGAAATTTTTGGGTTTTAAACAAAAAATTTAAAAAAAAAAAAAACCCGGCCTTTTTTTTTTGTTTTTTTTTCCCTTTTTTAAAAACCACCCCTTTTTTTTTTAAAATTTTAACCAGTCCATTTCGAACCCCTTTATTGCGACCCCGGGGGGGGTTCAAATTTAAATGGTTTTCCCAAAACCCCAAAAAACCCTTTTTTTTTAGGCGGGGGAAAAGGGGCCCAAGGGAAAGGCCCGGGATCCCGCCAACTTTTGGTGGGTGGGAACTAAAATTGGGAAAAAAGAAACAATTAAAATTTTAAGGGCCCCGGATTGGTTTGTAATTTTGGGGGTTTTTTTCCCTTTGGGTTTAAAAAAAATTTTTTTTTTTTTTGGTTTTTTTTTTTAAAAAAAATTGGGTTTGCCAAAATTTGGGAAAACCCGGCGGGGAAAAATTTTTTCGTTTTTAAAAGTTGAAAAACCCAAACGGAAAACTTTCCGGGGAAAACCAAACCAAATTGGAAAAATTTTTGAAAAGGCCAAAAATTTTGGAAATTTCTTTTAAAATTTTTTTTAAAGGCAAAAGGTAAAAACAATCGGGAAAAACCGAAAAAGGGAAAAAAACCAAATTTTTCCCCTTTTTGGGGGGGGAAAAATTTTTATGGGGGTTAACCCCAAAGGGCGGGGGCCCATTTTTATTTAAAGGAGGGGAAAACATAAAAAAAAAACCAAAAAAGGGAAAACAAAAAAAAATAAAATTTCCCAAAAAGGGTTTAAACCTTTTGGAAATTTCCCAACCCAAGGGTTTTTAAAAAAAAAAAAAAATAAATTAAAAAAAAATTCATTAAGGGAAAGGGGTTTGGGGGGGTTTTTGATTTTTTAGGGGATTTGGGGAAACGGGGAAAGAAAGGGAGAAAAGGGCCAAACAAAATAAACCCAAATCAAACAAAGCCAAAAAAAGGGGTTAAAAAAGGGAAAAACAAGGCCCCAATTGGGAAAATTTTTTTGGGGTTAAAGGGGGATTTCCGGGTTTAATTAAATTTGGGGGACCAAAAAATTGGAAAAAGGGGTGGGTTGGGGGACCATTGGTTTGGGGGCCCGAAGGGGAGGGGAGGGGGAGGGAAACCCAAACCCCGGGTCGATTCCCGGGGGTGGGGACCAACACCCGGGGGCTTTCCTCTCGCCCTTTTTTCCCGGGTTCTCCCTTTCCTAGTCTTCTGGGGTTTTTCGAGAGATGCTTTCGTTTGAGGATAACCATTTAGTAATCAAAGGGAATTTAGGAGGGGGTCCCTTTTAAGGTTTGCGGTGGTCATTTCCTTGTGGGGTTGGAGGGGAATCCAGGGGATGATGGGGTGTCCAATATCCCCCGAGGGGGCCGGATGTTTATCCCGGAAAGCGGAGGCGGGTTGGGGGTCCCGTTGTTCGCGCGGAGGTGAGCTTTGGGCGGTTGTTTGGATGTAAACCTTGGGGTCCATCGGCGAGGAAATTTGGATTCGTTGGGGAAGTTAGGCTTCCGTCTTTATGGTGATCTTCAATTTTAAGTGACTTTTTATACAAACATCGGTTGGTTACAATGCTAAAAATCCCGAGGTTTTGGGGGAAACCCTCCCCGAAGGTTTTCCTGCAAGCAATGGGGAATTGTAAAGCAATTGAATATTGGAAATTGTGAATATTATTTGGGGATCGAAATGGTCTTGGTCTTCATTCACCAAAGCGAAGTTTTGGCTAATTTTAACTCTCCCGGAAAAACTGAGGTTTTTAAGAACAAGGGTGGGGCCGGAGGTGGGAAGTGGACTAAAACTCCCTGGGTAAAGGCCGGGCCCAATGGAGGGGGTAACACCTTTGGATTTTGGTTTGACTCATTCGGGTCGCTAGTTTTTTCCCAAACCAACCTGGATTTTTGGGATTCTTGTCGGGACAGAAATTATTCCAACAAAAAAGAACACCCAAAATTTGATAAAAATTGTTGGGTTTTTGATGGTTTTATGGGTGGAATCGAAGTGGGCTTGGCTCTTCTTTCCCCAAAATGATGGGAAAATTTTTAAACAACCAAACCTCCTTTTTTACTTATAGGGTTGCAAAGTAACCCCAAAGCAAAACCAAAAATAGTGGTAGAGGCAAAATTAATTATTAAATTTGACTGAAATACCTCCAAAATTGTGAGCAAATTTTTGGTCATAACTCAGTCCCATATTTTTTGAAAACAAAGGTCCTGGGGCTTAATCTAAATGTCAACAAAAAGACAATTCATTTGTATAATGTTTTTTACCCGTTTTTGCAAATTTGAACTGAATAGATGAGAAATTGATTTCTTCTGCCAAAAATAAGAAAGAATGAAGGCAAAAATTTCCTCTTTCCTATTAAGTTTATTTACAAAAGTTCAATTTCTCATTAAACCACCCAAATTGGTAATAAATTTTTGAACAAATTTAATTAAAAGTTTGATAAGAAACTCAATAGCATTGCAAATTCACCAAATTAGGGTCATATCTTGAAAAAGATTCTTTTGATCAAAGTTAACAAGGGGCCCAAAATTGTTGGTATTTGTTGTTTATCCATAAATCTATAAATAACCCTAAAATAGGGGTTGTGTCAAAATTAGCCAACAATAGACAAGAACTAGGCATGAATTTCCATTAAAATGGAAAATTGACCTTTTATTCCCATGCAATTTATATCCTCCATGGTGATTTACTTGGAATATTACCTCAAACAACGGTTGGTTGCAAATTAAAAGTATTAAAAACATCCAAATTGGAAGTCATTTTTCCCTTTGTGAAAAATCTTTTATTTCGTTAATTTCAAAAGGGCCCAAATGGTTGGATAAATTTTTATAATTATATTCCAAATATTATTTTAATCCTCCCAAAATTTATAAAATTTTTTCTTCAAAATGATGAACAAGGTATTTGAAATCATCATTATTTTTTTCCTCCTTGTTTTAAATTTGTTTTAATATGCCCCATTTAAAATTGGAACATTTTGAATGTTTAAATCTCCCAAGATTGGTCATAATCGGGTTAAATACATCCACCAAATGGATAACCGTGGCCCAAATAACTAATTTTATGTTCATAAAAAGGGAACAAATATAAATTTTATGTTAACTCCCATTAATATTAAACCAAAACCCATAAAATTTATAAAAAAAAAGTGCAGGAGTTTGTACCTCTTATTGTGGTATTTTTAATGGTGGTTTCCCGCACGAAAACCCATTTGGATCATCCTTCATGAATGAAAAAAAATCCCAAAATAATGTTCCATAATCAGGTGTTGGGGAAAACCTCCACAAAAAAATTTTAAAGACCAAACAGCGGTATTTAGGAATAATTTATGACCAAAATATTATAATGCTATTTTCATATTTTAGGCAAACTAAAAATCATTTTGTTATAAAACAAAAATTTAACATTTTATGTTTGTCTTTGCAGGTGTATGGGCATTTGTCAATCCCATATGAAAAGGAAGAAAAGGATTTTATTTGCTGTTAAAAGCCCCACCATTTCCCAAAAAATGGTCCTTCCTCCTTGGATTGTTGGAGCCAACAATGAAAAGCAAAAATTTTCATCGGCCCGATTGGGTGATTCTTTTTTGTTGGAAAAATTTCATGCTTTTAAAAATTGGAACATTTAAAATCCTATTAGTTATGGACAAACAATTAGTCCCAAAAGGGTAAACTTAATCCAAAGGGTTTAATTGGGATTTGGCGTTTAGCCTAGGGTTATTTTTGGGCCCGGGAGTTTCCCCCTTTTCCCCCCCTTGTCCATTGAATCCATAGAGCTTTTTCTTAGATTTGTTTTTGTTGATTGAATTCCTTTGCCAAGACCAACCAAACCCTTCCGGTTTTTAAAACCATCTACTCAAACAGACTTTTATCAATTTTTCTTTTCTTGCCCTGGGAATGACCTTTGGTATTTTTGGCTCCGGGGTCTCCCTTTGGGCATTCTAAAAGGTTTCCCTTTGTTCTCTAAATGTTAAAAGTGTTGACTTCCGGTGGGCACCCGCCCACAATGGATCTTTTATTCTCTAAATTTCATTTCCCTAATTAATTTTTTTTCCTATTGTCGAAAAACCCTAGTTGATTTTCCCCTTTTAACCCTCGAGTTTGTTACTTTTAGGAATGCTCCTTGTTTGACCAAAAATTCCATCATATTTGTCATTTCATGAAACAAAAATTTTCTATTTATGTTATAAAAATTTCAAAATTTTTTTTTAATTCAGGTTTGGGAATTTTCTACTATGAAGAAAGGAAAAAAGTGTTTATTTCTTTCAAAAGCCCTCCCCACTTTCCCAAAAAATAGAGCAATTCCCCGTTGGACAATTGGACTACAGCAATTGAACAAAGCCAACAATTTTAAGGAGGGGGATTTTTTTTGTTAAAATTTTCAGCCTTTGCAAGGAATACCAAAACCTCCCGGGGTTAGTTTGGACAAACAATTACCTGCACAAACCCACAAACTTTCCAAAGGGTTTCCCCATTGGGATTTTGTGATAGGGTTAGTTTTGGGTTTGGGACCCTTACCTCGGCCGATTGCCCAAAAAGAGACCATCATATTTTCCAGTTTGTTTAGTTAAATTGCCATTGCCCGTGCCCGTTTGTTAGGCGGCCGAAACCCTCCCCTCTTTTCAAACTTCTCTATGTTTAGTTGCTTTTTCAATTTTGTTGTTTTGACCCAAAAACCTTTTGCGGTTGTGTCCGGGGAAAACCTTCGGATTTTTACATTCTAAACCCTCGTTCTTTTATCGGTCTAAATCGTTACCAAATGATGTTGTCTCCGGTCAACCCCCTATGGGCGGGTTAAGAACTCGAAATTTGAGGGATTGGAAAGGGGGTTTTAACCGTGTGTATTACGGGTTGGCTTTTTACAAAAATTGCAAAACTTCAAAGATCAATTTGAATAAGCGTTTAGGCTTGTGTGGTTAGTGGGGGCTAAAGGGGAGCCAGAACATAATATCAAGTGCCAAATGTTAATAAGGTACAAGAGTCTTGGCAAGTAAAGGAAGAAAGAGAAAAAACAAGGCCACGGGATTCACAACTTTCCCAATTTTCTTAAAGTTTGAGCCAAGATAAATTTTGAAAAATGTAAACCAAGCTTTAAGCAAAAAATCACTCTTCCATTTTGAAGTAAAGCATTCTAAAACGAAAATTGGAACAACTTTTCAGTTCCAAAAAAGACCTATTTAAAGGATTTTGAGGGTAAAATTAAAGCCTGAAATTTACACGGTGTCCAGAATTGAGCCACATAAACGGATTTAGGGAAAATACACCTGTTTTACTGCGTCGGCAGTTCAATAAATTCGGTAAGGATTTAGAAGAAATTTTTTTCTTTCCCTTTTTTTTTTTTTTTTTCCTTTCCCTTTTTTCTTTTTTTTTTTTTTTCTCTCTTTTTTCCTTTTTTCCTTTTCCCCTTTTTTTTTTTTCTTTTTCCTTTTAAGACAATGAAAGGCTTGGTGGTAAAAAAATGGGAGGTACAGGGAAGGGAAATGACAGCGGGGCGTGTAATTAAGAAAAATTAAAGGGAAAGAATAAGAACCCAAGGCCGACATGAACGAAATTCAACTTAAGAACGAATAGAAAAAGAAAACCGGTGGGGATAATATGAAAGACAATTTTTTTGGCCTGGCTTGGATAATGGGATCGATCTAAACTTGGGTAAAATTAGAGAATTTGAAAACGATAACTTGAAAGGGGTTCGACCGAAGGATAACCCTTGATTTGGGGTGACTTTTGGAAAACTAAAAATGGAGTTGGCCCTTGAATCGCTAAACCAATTCCCAAGGTTGGCAAGGGGCCAATCCCCCCAAAAAGGCTTTCCTAACGGAAGAACAACAGTATAAAAGCAATTGAAAGAAAGAAGATTGATAAGGGGGATCAAATGGTTTGTGGTATTGGAAAAAAAGAACCAAACTTGGTCTTTTAAAAACAAATCCCAAAGGCCGTGGACTTTATAAAACAAGGGGTGGGGCCAAGGAGGGGGGGCGCCCAAGGAGTAAAAACCCAGGCGCAAAATCCCAAGTGGAGGGGTTCCCTTTGGATTGGTTTACTGGATTTGGTTGCTCGATTTTTGTTAAACCCGTCGGATTTTTTTAATTCAAATTTTCGGAAAGAATGAAATCCTTTTTCCAAAGAACAAATTCTCCTTTAAAAAAAGTTTTGGTGTTTTGAAGGTTTGGTGGTCAATTTGTCGAGAAAGGAGATTGGACTTATCTTCTCTTCCCAAAAAGTGAGAAGACTTTTAAAACCTAAACTTCTCCTTTTCCCTTATCTTCATATGTGGATTGTACAAATGTCCCATACACCTGCAATGAGACAAAACACAAAAGTATGTGTATTTTTGTTGGATAAAAAATATTATTGAATAGTTTGCACTAGAAATCAACAAAATTTATGCAATATTTTGGTTTATCAAATTTGTCCTCATCGAGGGTTCCTTGGAAGGTGTAGCCACAGATCGCCTATGTTGAAGATCATGGGTTGCTTGTTGATGTTGAGCTTGGTTTTGTTTTTGGCTCGATGGTGTTTCTTCTATCTTCATGCATCTTTTGAAGTAGCTTGCGGGCACTTGCGTCGAGGTTGGTGCGCTCTTGTAGAGGTGGTAGAATGTCAATGGGGACAATGGGTTGAAGCCGTTACGACCTCGAAGGGGACTTGCGGTCATCGAATGTCTTGGCGGTTGTAGGGTCTCGGGATGGGTAGACGCCTCCCCCTTGATGTTCTTCTTGATCAACCACGGAAGTGGAAAAGCGTCGGTTTCACCTCCGTTTGGCCGTCGGTTTGAGGATGGTATCCGGATGAGAACAAGAGCTTGATTGAGCTTGGCGCAAAGGGTCTTCAAAAAGCTCAAGAACTTGCGGTGGGAGCGATTGTCTTTGGTACTCCATGGGGCAAGATTTCCTACAAAGAGATTTGCAATATGTGAAGCATCGTCTACCTTGTTGCAAGGAATGAAATGTGCCATCTTAGAAAATCTATACAACAACAAACATGGAATCCTTTCCATTTTGAGTTCTACAAACCAAGTACAAAGTCCATGCTAATGTCTTCCCAAGGTTGATAAGGAATAGGAAGAGGCATGTAAATACCATGAGATTGAGCTTTTGACATAGCTTTGCGGCATGTTGAGCATCTTGTGGTGAGCGTGAGGCGTCTCGAAACATCTTGGGCCAAAAGTAGTTCTTGGAGGCGTGGCGAAGGTCTTGTCGCGTCCAAAATGTCCCATGGTCCACCTCCATGAGCCTCTTGCAAAAGGGTAACGAAGAAAGACTGGAATGCATAGTTTGTTAGCTCTCATAAGATAACCATCCTTGAGGTAATATTGTTCCCAAGATGTTCGTTAAACATTTAGCATAATGAGTTGCAAAAGATGGATCACTAGCATACAAATCTTTGATGTGCTCAAAGCCAATAAGTTCAACTCAAGTTGTGTGACAAGCGTGCATATGCGTGAAAGTGCATCGGAACTCGTTTTCCTTGCCCTTAATGTACTTGATCACATATGGAAAAGATTCAATAAATTCACTCCATTTGGCATGGGCTTTTCAATTTAGTTTGACCTTTCAAGTACTTAAGCGTTTCATGATCGGTATGGATGACAAACTCATGAGGTCTAAGGTAATGTTCCCAAACATGTAGTACACGCCTAAAGCATACAATTCCTTGCATACAGGATAGTTAAGTTGAGCACGGAGAGTTTTTCCTAAAATAAGCAATGACTCGTTTTCTTGCATTAAAACTCCGCCAATTCGTACCACTTGCATCACAATGAACCTCAAAGTTTTGTCAAAATTGGGTAAAGCAAGAATGAACATGAGTAAGCAAAGTTGAGCTCATTAAAAGTGTTGGATTAAAGGTCCCCAAACAAAAAATTCTTCTTATTCAAAGCATGCAAAGGGCTGCAATAGTGCTAAAGTTTTTCCGGCGATAAAAAAACGCAAGACCAAGGAAACTTGCACTTGTTGCAAATTGGTGGGTTGGGGCCAAGTTTTAATTGCTTTGATCTTAGTTTCATCAACATGGACACCATTGGAAGAGACAAGAAACCCAAAAAACCACTTTGTCAACACCAAAAGTGCATTTTTCAAATTAGCGTAAAACTTTCCTTTGAATGTTTGCAAAAAACAACATGATCAAGATGCTCTTTCATGGTTTTGCTAAACACAAGAATATCATCAAGTAAACCACAACAAAGATTCCAATGTATGGGAATACAGGATGCATAGGCGCAAAAGTTGGGAGCCCGAAAAACCCATAGGCATAACCAACCACCCATATAAGCCAAATTTGGTTTTAAAGCGTTTTCCATTCATCACCCTCATGAATGGGTTGATAATAGCCACTTTTAAGATCAATTTTGAGAAAATTTGGCTCCACTAAGTTCATCAAGCATATCATCTAAGCGAGGAATGGGATGTCTATAGCGCGGTGATAGCAATTATGGGTCCAATGGAACCCGGGAAAAGTTCCATCGGGCTTAGGCACAAGTATAGCAGGAGCGACACAAGGGCTTAAGCTTTCCGTACATGACCGTTGTCGATTAGTTGTTGTACTTGCTTGAATCTCCTTGGTTTCTTGGTTGGCGCATGGGGGGCTTTGTTTGGGAGTGGCGCTCGGGGATGAGGTCGATTCGATGCTCAATGCCTCGAAGGGAGGTGACCGGAGGTAGCTCATCGGGGAAAACATCTTGAAATTCCAAAAAGATAGAAACACCAAAGGTAGCTCATGAGTGGTGTTAGTTTTGGTTCTCCATCCTTGCACACAAGGACAAAGTGCATTACACTTGATGGGTTCTCACACACTTTCTCATCTCATGTTTGGTGGCGAATAGTATGAGGTTTTTCTCTCTGGAAGAGGGCTCAAATTTGGCTTTGGCCTCACTCACTTTTGGTGGCTTTTCTCCTCTTCTCTCTTTGGTTGGTGGCTTGTTTGTGGCTATCAATTGACTAGGAGACATGGGTCGTGGGACATATTCTTTGCCCTCATCTTGAAGCTATAGTGGTTTGCCCATTGTGGTAGACACCCGCAGTGATGGCCGACCAAGGAGGAGGTGGCAAGCGGTCATGGGACCCATCACACCCAAAGTGTCCTCATATGCACCGATTTTGAAGGATACTTGGACCGTATGCTCAACTAGTATAGTCGAGTCCTTAGCCATTGAACCTTTAGGGTTCGGATGCTTCTTCTTGACCAATTGGAGCTTGGAGCATAGTTCTTCGCTTAAGTTGTGGCAAACCTCCATCGATGATGACCTAGCGGATCGTCCATTAATGCGGCCTTTGTGTGGAAGATGTGGTCTTTCTTCTTCTTGTTGATGTTGAAGTGTCAAGACTTTGGAGCAACAAGAGGCGGGACTCGTATCTTCATCACAAAAGACTTGATCATATTCATCCTCTTTGATCCGGATTGCAGGCCACTTGCTCAATATCCATTTCATCTTCACTCATTGAGTCGTGGTGCCATTCGTTGAGTATCATGGTGCACTTGTTGGTGCATTCATATGACTTGTGGCCTGGCGTGGTGAAACACTTGAAGGGCTTGTCTTGGGTCTCATCGGTTGGAGTAGATGATGAACCGCCGAGGTTGCTTGTAGTAGGAGGAGCGACTTGAACTTGGGAATTTTCTTGTAACTTGACTTGTTCGTTGTTAAAGGCTTGGTTGATGTCGAAGTTGGAGTAGTTGTTGAAGCTTGGTTGTTGGGAAGCCGTATGTCTTGGATGAGTACTTGGCGTGCGAAGTCATCTTGCACGCGTTCCGCCTTTGTACGATGCAGCTCAATGAGGTTGGAGTAGGGTTGGAAGTCGGGATCTTCTTGATGGGATGATTGAGGCCATTCAAGAATTGCCATTGTTTGCTCATCATCCTCCGTGAATTGGCTCGAATCATGGCAATCTCCATTTCCTTGTAGTATTCTTCAACACTTTTTGTTCCTTGCTTGAGGGTTTGCTTCTTGAAGAGATCATGGTTTAGTAGGTGGGCACAAAGCGTGCTGCATGACATCCTTCATTTGAGCCCAAGTGGTGATTGGAGGTTCACCTCTTGCTTTCGGGCTCAGGACTTTTCCCCCAAATGAGCACATAGTCTTGGAACTCAAGTGATGCCATAGAATCTTCTTTTCTTCCTCATAGTTGTGCAAGCGAAAGATTTTTGACCTTCAATAGGAGGTACCGGGATCATTGCTTCCATTGAACTTGGGGGCTTGAGCTTGCCATAGCGTTGCTATTCATTGTGTTGGTCGATGTTGATGATGGCGTTCTTGGCGTGGGGTAATCATCCTCATGTTGCTCTTGGCGAGGAGAAGTCCATGATTAACTTGCTCTTTTATTGAGGTTGAGGTTGAGCTTGAGGAGCTTGTGGAGCTTGGCGTTGCGCCCGTGGATGGTAGTTCCTCTCTTTTTTCTTCTCAAGGCTTCCTCTTGATTCGCCTTCGGCGGTTGCGGTTGGCGATATCGACTTGATGCTTGAAGGGCATTCCGCCTCAGGCTTGTGCTTCTCGTTGTTGTTGTTGAAGGCGTTGAGCCTCGGCGTCTTGTTGCTCTTGTGTGAGGGCCCGTTCTTGTTCTTGTTGGCCGGGAACGTTGTCGTTCTTGAGCTTGGGCAACCTACTTGGTTTGATTGAGGATGAGAACTTGTTCATCAACTTTCTTGGGAATGCTTTGTGTAGCGGGTTCGAGAGGCATAGCGGTCTTTTGCTGTCGAAAGTGTTCGATGGGTGTACTTTGTCGGAGAAGATCGTCGGATGGCGAAGGTGCTCCGTCTTGAGGTGAAGTAGGGGGCGGTTCACCAACAAAGGGGGATCTTCCATTCTGCATCGTTCTCTTTCTTGTCTTGTCCTTGTTGTGAGTCTCTTTCGTTGCTCGGAGAGTCTCAAGTCGGTGGATGGTTGTCGATTTCGCTCATTGCTTTTGCTCTTGATGGAAGTGTTGTGCTAAAGGGTGGCTCTTGGTGACGTATGATGACATTTCGTCTTTTTCGATGAAAGTGGATTTGTAGAAGAACTTGGCATCCATCATTTCAAGCAAATTGTGAGTGGTAGAAGGAAGAACTAATACCAATGTACCTTTGACGAAGTTGAAGATGAATCAAGTTCACTCAAATGGGACAATGAAATAGCACTATTGGTACCGATCCTTGTCGATTCTCACACCTACACAAGTAAAAGCTTTTGGTGGAGCTTTGGTTAGGATGGTGGCACAAAATTAATTAAGTTAGCTTGACTCAAAAATGTTGAAGAAGATTAAAATTGCATATCAACAAGTAGACCAAGCAAGTAGTGGTACGGAAACACACGCAAATAGATAAATGGGATTGTGCAAACCAAAAGTGAGCCTAAATGTGGAATCCACGAAAAACTCTTGTTACACAAACTAGAGGCCTATCGATTGCACAATAAGCGGATCCAAGCTTGTGCACAACCTACTTAAAATGGCGATCTCTATCCCAAGTTGCTATGTGTATGGTATTTGTTGCAATGATCCAAGCTGATCTTATATGACAATCTTAATGTTGTATGATGCTATGCTTGTTGTTATAAGCTCTTTGCTTATCTTTCCTCTTTGCAAAAGCTTGGTGGTCTTTCTCTTTTGAGCTCTTTTCTTATGCAAACTTGAACCAAGATAGCAATTGTGTTCGATGACAACTTTGTGACACAAGTTGATTAGATATCCCACGATTGTATGTATGATATGGTGTATCAACTAATTGCACAAGTCATGTTGGGCAATACTCAATGGCTAGTCTCGATGGGTAAAGCAAAAAGATGGTCTATGATGGTTATCAATGCAATTGCAAGTAATGACAAAGATGTTAAGTTACGTCTGGCGAAGATGAGTAGTCGAAAATGGCGTTTGTTGTTGATGTCGCTAAATCGAAACACAAAGGACACGGAAATCTCACTCAAATTAGAACCCAAATGAATGGTGTCGAAGGTTGTGTTCTTTGGGTTTGGAAGTGGGGTGGTGGTGGTTTGGGGGGGAGGTGGTATGTAGGTGTAGGTGGTGGAGGGCGAAAATTCGTGAAGCCGGATGATCGGGCGGGGCGGATGATCACGCGTCGGATGATCCGGGTCAAGGTCGGATGGGCAATCAATTTTGTGCCTCGGGAAGAACACGGCTGGAGAAATTTGGCGATTTGGGATTTTGGATGGATTGAGGGGAAGGTGGGAAAAGCAAGATCCACAAGTTACAGAATCCATGGATCAAAAACAACAAAACATCATCAAAACCAACAAATCACAAAAAAATTTGGGGCTTTTTTTGGTGGGGATTTTGGTTTAGGACTAAAACAAAATCAAGCTAGAAAAAAGGGTAAGGGCTCCAAAAGCGTGATCAGCGTGGCTCATGATACCATATGATGTGGGTGAAACCCTATTCGATCTTTCACGTTTGGAGGGATCCTGGAAAACAAAAACAGGGGAAAGGGAAACAGGGGAAAGCAGAGAATCACTCAACCAACAAGGAATCGACCACACAAGTGCTAGATCAACATAACATGAGATCCACAAATACAAGTCAACTAGGGAAGGATACAAAGGAACGTTCATCTCCAAAGGAGGCCATGTTCTTCCCTAGAAGGGGTCTTGAATCCAGAGGGGATCTTCTCGGGGTCCGATCTGGGAAATCCCAGTGGATGAGCAAAGCTCTCCACAAATATGAGCTAATCAATGCTAAGTGAGTTGCGGGATCATGAGCCTCTTGCTCGTTTGTCCCTACCGGGGGTGATAATGTCTATAAGCAACATAATCTCAATTTCCTTCAAAGGGAAGTGCCAATGGGTTTAGAAACTTTGGGAAAAAAACAAGAATGGGTTCTTTTTTGGGGAAAACTTAAAAAAGGACCCCCTGGCAAGCGAGTATTTTCGGATTTAACCTCTTGTGGAGTTTAGTACTTGTGGGTCCGACACGGACTCGAATGACAAAATTATGCCGTTTTAGTGAACATCTCTCCATTCTATGGCGGTCCTTGAAAGTACTTCATTTTCTTGTCGCTTTTTGCTGTTGCCCCAAAATTTCTTGTCCTCTATTGAGGAAATCGTTTCCAAATATATATTGGATGCGGAATGCCCTTTTGTTCTTTGCTTTTGGGCATGGTTACAACATGCCATCCGGAAAACAAGGAGAATAAGGCATATAAAGGGCCTGGTTTTCTTCAATTTATGACCAAATGAGCGGATCATGACCTCTGGAAAGGATATTTGTCCTTGGGGCTAATGTTTATAAGCAACATAATTCTCGAATTTCCTTCAAAGGAAGTGCCAATGGGTTTAAAACTTGGAAAAAAAAGGAATGGTTTCTCGACTCGGGGCCAAAAGTCCTGCTTAAGGTAAATTTGAGGGTACTCGGGGCCTCTGGCAAAGCGAGTATTTTTGGATTGCGGGCTACCGGCATTTAGTACTAGTGGGTCAAACCCGGACTCGAATACAAAATTATGACCGTTTTATGAACATCTCTCCATTCTATGGCGTCCAAAGTACTTCATTTTCTTGTCGCTTTTTTGGATTGCCCCAAATTTCTTGTCCTCTATAGAGAATATCGTTTCAAATATATATATTGACCGATGCGGGAATGCCCTTTTGTTCTTGGCTTTCCGGGCGAGTTTAAATCGTCCGGAAAAATAACGAGAATAAGGCATATAAGGCTGGTTTTCTTCAATTCTGACCAAATAGTTGCGGATCATAGAGCCTCTGCGAAAGGTATGTTTGTCCTTACGGGGCTAATGTTTATAACAACATAATCTCTAATTTCCTTCAAAAGGAAGTGCCTGGGTTGAAACTTTCGAAAAAACAGCGAATGGTGTTCTTTTTTCAGTCAAAAGTCCGCAAGGCCATATTTGAGGTCCGGCCCTCCAAAGCAGGGGTATTTTTGGATCGGCCCCAAACCGTTTAGTAATGTGTTCGGACTCGAAACAAAATTATGACCGTTTTAGTGAACATCTCTCCATTCTATGGCGGTCCTTAAGTAATCATTTCTCTGGCTTTTGCGTTGCCCCAAAATTTCTTTCCTCTATAGGCGAGATATCGAATCGACATATATTTGATGATGCAGAATTCCCTTTTGTTCTTGCTTTCCCGCGTAATTCTGCACCATCCGGAAAACAAAGAATAGGGCATATAGCCTGGATTTTTTCAATTTGAAATAGTTGCCGGATCATAGAGCTTCGGAAAGTCGTTTGTCCCTACCGGGGCTAATGTCTATAAGCAACATAATCTCAATTTCCTTCAAAGGAAGTGCCAATGGGTTGAAACTTGTCTAAAAACAACGGAAAGGTGTTCTAAGACTTTGGGGCCAAAAGTCCCTCAAGGCCTGTTGAGGGACTCCGGGCCTCCTAAGCATAAGGTATTTTGGATTCCCTGCCCTGTTTCTTGTGCTTTGGGTGGACCACGAACTCGAATGAATAAATTATGACCGTTTTAGTGAACATCTCTCATTCTATGGCGTTTGAAAGTACTTCATTTTCTCGTCGCTTTTGCGTTGCCCCAAAATTTCTTGTCCTCTATAGAGGAATATCACTTCCACAATATATTGAGATGCCAGGAATGCCGTTTTTTCTTGGCTTTCACCGTGATTCTGCATGCCATCCCAAAACAAGGAGAATAAGGCATATAGCCGCTTGGTTTTCTTAATTTTCCTAATAGTTGCGATCATAGATCATCTGCGAAAATACATTTGTCCCTACCGGGGGCTAATGTCTATAAGCAACATAATCTCAATTTCCTTCAAAAAATGCCAATGGGTTGAAACTTGCGAAAAAAGGGTGGAAATGTTGTTACATTAGGGCAAAATCTGATTAATGTTGAGGCTCGGGCCTCTGGCGCAAGTGGGGATATTTTTGGTTTTGCGCTCACTGACAGTTTAGTACTTGTGGGTCACCGGACTCGGATGACAAAATTATGACGTTTTAGTGAACATCTCTCCATTCTATGGGTCCTTGAAAGTACTTCATTTTCTCGTGTGCTTTTTTTGATTGCCCCAAAATTTAGTCCCAGGAATATCATATCCCAATATATTGACCGATGGTCGCCCTTTTTTGGCTTTCCCGGCGTGAATTCTGACATGCCATCCGTAAAAAAGAATAAGGCATATGCCCTTTGGATTTTCTTCAATTCGCCAAATGAGTTCTGGATAATAGAGCATCTGCGAAGTCGTTTGTCCCTACCGGGGGCTAATTCTATATCAACATAATCTCTTGAATTTCCTTCAAAGGATGTGCCAATGGGTTGAAACTTGTCTGAAAACAAAGAATGATGTTCCTTTGGGGCCAAAAAGTCATTGGGCCTGGGGGCACTCCGGGCCTCTGGTGCAAGCGGGATTATTTTTAGATTGCGTGCTTGGTGTGTTTGGTACTTGTGGGTCAGGGCGGTCAATGAAAAAAATTATGACCGTTTTAGTGAACATTCTCCATTCTTGGGTCCTTGAAAGTCGTCATTTTCTCGTGCTTTTTGCTGACCCCAAAATTTATAGTCCTCTATAGAAGATATTGTTTCCACAATATATTGACCGATGCGGGAATGCCCTTTTGTTCTTGGCTTTCCCGGGTGAGTTCGCATGCCATCCGGGAAAAAAGAATAAGGCATATAGTGGATTTTCTTCAATATCTGACCAAATGAGATTGCGGATCATAGGCATCTGCGAAAGATGTTTGTCCCCCAGGGGCTAATTTATAAGCAACAAATCTCTTGAATTTCCTTCAAAGGAAGTGCCAATGGAGTCGAAACTTGTCTAAAACCAACGCGAATGATGTTCCTTGACTTTCAGGAAAAAGTCGGTTTAAGGCCGTGTTTGAGGGCCTCTGGGTCAAACCGGGTGATAAGCGGTGTCGTCTTTCAATGAGATGATAACTTCGATTTGGTGGAAGCGACTTTGTGATCCGACTAAACGTGCCGACATTGCGCCTTAGCCGCTAAACCAACTCAGGAGGTTATTACCAGCGGGCACAATCAACACCACGAAGGTCTATTCCCAATCGAAGAACAAGCAAGAAATGATAAAGCAATCGAATATTGCGGTATGTATGAATATTGAATAAGGTGGGGATTGGCGGTCTTGGTCAGTCGTTGGACACAAGCGAAGTACGAAGTTGCAATTTCTTTAACTAAACAAATCCCAAAGTCTAAGCGGTGCCCTAAGGGCTGTTTATATGGAGGAAGGGGTGAATTTCGTGGCCCTTGGTGGAGGTCAAAAACCCTATTTTTACGGACCTAAAAATAGCCTATACTAATGTATTTCGAAATTTGGGCCTGGCCCAATAATAAAGTAACACCTAGAATAGCCTTGGAAGAAATTTATGAAGTGGCATCTTGTATATTTCGTCCAATTTACTCATTATGGTGGCTTCAAAGTCCTGAAATCATCACTTGTAACTCCATTCTTGTCCCCCTTGCATGCCATCATCTCCATGCTTGTTCTTGCTCAATGTTCATCCTTCTCCAAGCTAGGCCCTTCATTTGTAAGCAAAACAAATGTATCCAATTTAAGCACATCATATTCTCATGAACATTAGAATCATTACCAAGAAAGCAAAGTACAAATTTAGTTGGCGTCTGTGACTCTAGTAATTGGTCCGTTATGTATAGCGGCGGGGGCGTGGGTGTAACAATGGTATTGATGTCCTCATCATCCTCCCTTCTTGAAATGAAGTGTCCTGAGGAAGTTCATCTTCCTCACCAAATATGGCTTCAAATCTGCAATGTTAAAGTGGGACTAACCCCAAAATCTGCGGCAGCTCAAGTTTATATGCATTATCATTTACTTTCTCCAACACCTTAAAGGGACCGCCGTGGCATTAGCTTTGATTTGCGCAAATGAAATCTATCCCAAAATGTAACCAAACAAGATCTCGGTGCAAACACAACATGTTTTCTACCCTTATCTCCGCAAGTTTATATTTAGCATTCATCGCTCAATGTTTTTAGTTAACTCATGCATTTTAAAATCAATTCACGTTCTTTAGCATCAAAATTAACCTTCTCCGAAGATGGAAGAAGCGACAAATCAATAGGTGCCGGGTGAAACCATAACAACTTCAAAGGGCATCTTAGTAGTAGAATGCAATGAGCGATTATAAGCAAATTCAATATAGGCAACATTCCTCCACATTTCTTATTATTCTTTGAACAGCCCAAGCATAGTAGACAATGATTATAGGTTTTCCATCGGTTTGGGGTGACAAGTAGTACTAAAAAAGGTTTAGTCCCCCAGCCCATAAACATCTCCAAAAGTGGCTAAGAAATTTAGTATCACGATCGAAACAATAGTATTTGGCACCATGCAGCGAATAATTTCACGAAAGAACAAATCCAACATTCGCATCATCGCTTTTATGACATGGTATAAAGTGTGCCATTTTGAAATCTATCCCCGACAACAAAATGCTATCCCTCCTTCTTTGTTCTGGTAAACCTAAAACAAAGTCCATAGATATATCCTCCCAAGGAACACTAAGTGAGGCAAGGCATATATAAACCATGAGGATTAGTGTGACTTAGCTTTTTGACATGTAGTCAGGACAATAAAAGCCTCAACATCCGTCTCATCTTTGGCCAAAAGAAATTGTAAAATCGTCCTCCGTCTTCTTCACGAAA
>JAHHZJ010002349.1:0-53001 GCA_021437245.1 Aegilops speltoides
GAGGATGGTGGGTATGAGTCCGCTAGTGACTATGATGAGGAGACTTTGGCTCTTATTACACATGAGGAACACGGTGGAGATGATTATGATCATGAGACACAATACATGGCTTGAAGATGCCTTGGCGGTATGAATGTTTAGTTGCTCAACGTGTTTTGAGTGTGCAGTGGTACACAAGCTGAGCAAAATCAGAGGCATAATTTGTTCCATACAAAGGAGTTGTGAAGGAACGTTCTATTCAGCGTCATCATAGATGGAGGAGCTGCAACAACTTGGCTAGCATGGAGATGGTGGAGAAGCTATCTCTCAACACAAGACCACATCCACATCCTTACTACATCCAATGGTTCAACAACAGCGGCAAGGTTAAGGTAACACGTACTGTTCGTGTGCATTTTAGTATCTCTACATATGCTGATTATGTTGATTGTGATGTGGTACCTATGCAAGCATGTTCCTTATTACTTGGTACACCATGGTAGAAACAATCAGTATACTCCTGTTCATAGGGATAAAAATATTACTTTGCTTCCTATGACTCCTGATTCCATTTTGAAAGATGATATTAATAGAGCTAATAAAGCAAAACAGGAGAAAAATAAGAGTGAAAATCAGATTGTGGCAAAAGAATTTGAGCAACACATGAAGCCTAATAATAAACCATCTACTGTTATTTCTAAAATTAAATTGAAAAGTGCATGTTTACTTGCCACCAAATCTGATATTGATGAGCTAGATTTTAGCAAATCTATTTGCTATGCTTTTGTGTGCAAAGAGGCATTATTTTCATTCGAGGACGTGCCTTCCTCTTTGCCCCCTGCTGTCACTAACATTTTGCAGGAGTTCGATGACGTCTTTCCACAAGACGTGCCACCGGGATTACCACCTATTCGAGGGATTGAGCATCAAATTGACTTAATTCCCGGTGCATCATTACCCAACCGTGCACCATACCGTACCAATCCAGAGGAGACGAAGGAGATTATCGTCAAGTACAGGAGCTGCTCGACAAAGGTTATATACGCGAATCCCTTAGTCCTTGTGCTGTTCCTATTATTCTAGTGCCGAAAAAGGATGGTACGTCACGTATGTGTGTTGATTGTAGAGGCATCAATAATATTACTATTCGTTATCGTCACCCTATTCCTAGGCTAGATGATATGCTTGATGAATTGAGTGGCTCTACAATATTCTCCAAAGTTGATTTGCGTAGTGGATACCATCAAATTCGTATGAAATTGGGAGATGAATGGAAAACAGCATTTAAACCTAAGTTTGGATTATATGAGTGGTTAGTCATGCCTTTTGGGTTAACTAATGCACCTAGTACTTTCATGAGATTAATGAACGAAGTTTTACGTGCTTTCATTGGACGATTTGTGGTAGTCTATTTTGATGATATACTGATTTATAGCAAATCTTTGGAAGAACATTTGGAACATTTACGTGCTGTTTTTAATGCTCTACGTGATGCACGCTTGTTTGGTAACCTTGGGAAGTGCACCTTTTGCACCGATCGAGTATCTTTTCTTGGCTATGTTGTTACTCCACAGGAATTGAAGTTGATAAAGCCAAGATTGAAGCTATTGAGAGTTGGCCGCAGCCCAAAACGGTCACACAAGTGAGGAGTTTCCTTGGCCTCGCTGGTTTCTATAGGCGTTTTGTGAGAGATTTCAGCACCATTGCTGCACCTCTCAACGAGCTTACAAAGAAGGATGTGCCTTTTGTTTGGGGTACCGCACGGGAAGAAGCCTTCACGGTATTGAAAGCTAAGTTGACACATGCTCCTTTACTCCAACTTCCCGATTTTAATAAGACTTTTGAGCTTGAATGTGATGCTAGTGGAATTGGATTAGGAGGTGTGTTATTACAAGATGGCAAACCTGTTGCATACTTTTCTCGAAAAATTGAGTGGGCCTAGTCTGAATTACTCTACTTATGATAAAGAATTATATGCTCTTGTTAGGACTTTAGAAACATGGCAACATTATTTATGGCCCAAAGAATTTGTTATACATTCGATCATGAATCTTTGAAACATATTAAAAGTCAAGCTAAACTGAATCGTAGACATGCTAAATGGGTTGAATTCATTGAGACTTTCCTTATGTCATTAAACACAAGAAGGGTAAAGAAAATGTTATTGCTGATGCATTGTCTCGTCGCTATACTATGCTTTCACAACTTGACTTCAAAATATTTGGTTTGGAGACCATCAAAGATCAATATGTGCATGATGCTGATTTTAACGATGTATTGCAGAATTGTAAAGAAGGAAGAACATGGAACAAGTTTGTCGTTAATGATGGATTTGTGTTCCGTGCTAACAAGCTATGCATTCCAGCTAGCTCCGTTCGTCTTTTGTTGTTGCAGGAGGGGCATGGAGGAGGACTAATGGGACACTTTGGCGTGAAGAAGACGGAGGACGTACTTGCTACACATTTCTTTTGGCCAAAGATGAGACGGGATGTTGAGCGTTTTATTGCTCGCTGCACTACATGTCAAAAAGCTAAGTCACGACTCAATCCTCATGGTTTATATATGCCTTTGCCTGTACTCTAGTGTTCCTTGGGAGGATATATCGATGGACTTTGTTTTAGGTTTACCTAGAACAAAGAAGGGAGGATAGCATATTTGTTGTCGTGGATAGATTCTTGAAAATGGCACACTTTATACCATGTCATAAAAGCGATGATCTTTGTCAATGTTGCTGATTTGTTCTTTCGTGAAATTATTCGCTTGCATGGTGTGCCAAATACTATTGTTTCAGATCGTGATACTAAATTTCTTAGCCACTTTTGGAGATGTTTATGGGCTAAGTTGGGGACTAAACTGCTTTTAGTACTACTTGTCACCCCCAAACCGATGGACAAACTGAAGTAGTCAATAGAACATTGTCTACTATGCTTAGGGCTGTTCTAAAGAAAAATAAGAAAATGTGGGAGGAATGCTTGCCTCATATTGAATTTGCTTATAATCGCTCATTGCATTCTACTACTAAGATGTGACCTTTTGAAGTTGTGTATGGTTTCCTACCTCGTGCACCTATTGATTTGTTGCCTCTTCCATCTTGGAGAAGGTTAATTTTGATGCTAAAGAACGTGCTGAATTGATTTTAAAAATGCATGAGTTAACTAAGGAAAACATTGAGCGTATGAATGCTAAATATAAACTTCTTTGGAGATAAGGGTAGAAAACATGTTGTGCTTGCACCTGGAGATCTTGTTTGGTTACATTTGCGTAAGGATAGATTTCTGATTTGCAAATCAAAGCTAATGCCACGTCTTTGCTGGTCCCTTTAAGGTGTTGGAGAAAGTAAATGATAATGCATATAAACTTGAGCTGCCTGCAGATTTTGGGGTTAGTCCCACTTTTAACATTGCAGATTTGAAGCCATATTTGGGTGAGGAAGATGAACTTCCGTCGAGGACAACTTCATTTCAAGAAGGGGAGGATGATGAGGACATCAATACCATTGTTACACCCACAACCCCCGCTGCTATACATCTTGGACCAATTACTAGAGCTCAAGACGCCAACTAAATTACCGTGTACTTTCGTTTCTTGGTAATGATTCTAATGTTCATGAGAATATGATGCTGCCTAAATTGGATACATTTGTTTTGCTTACAAATGAAGGGCCTAGCTTGGAGAAGGATGAACATTGGAGCAAGAACAAGCATGGAGATGATGGCATGCATAAGGGGACAAGAATGGAGTTACAAGTGATGATTTCAGGACTTTGAAGCCACCATAATGAGTGCATGAAGCCTTGGACAAAATATACAAGATGCCACTTCATAAATTTCGTCCAGAGGCTATTCTAGGTGTCGTCACCTTATTATTGGGCCAGGCCCATGTAATTTCAAAATACATTAGTATAGGCTATTTTAGAGTCCATATGTGTGGGGAAACAAGAGATAGGGTTAGTTTGGACCCTCCACCAAGGGCCACGAAATTCTCCCCTCTTCCTCCATATATACAGCCCTTAGGGCATCGTTTAGACTTTGGGTTTTGTTTAGATCAAAAGTTCACCATAGCTGCAACCAGCGCATTTCGTTTGTGTTCAACGACTGGACAAAGCGCCACAGAACCCCACCTTGATCAATAAAGCTTTCATCTTATATTCGCAATATCCAGATTGCAATCTCAGTTTCTTGCTTGTTCTTCGTTTGCTCGCAGGAAATAGACCCTCGTGGTCAGGTTGATCGTGCTCCGGCGTGGTCAATAACCTCTCGGAGTTGGTTTAGCGATTGCTAAGGCGCGACGTCCTCGCACGCTCGTAGTCGGATCGTCAAAGTCGACTTCCACCAAAGCGAAATCCACCATCTCATCGAAAGACGGGACACCTCTGCCTCTATCACCTACACGGAACAACTTCGACGCCAATTGGAGAACACCACCCAAGGATCCAAGTCCATCGACAAGTACTTCAAGGAGATGATGATTGCCTTGCGACGAGCCGGCGTGGACGACCCCATTTCGATGAAGTTCCACTTCATGATGGGATTGCACAATGACATCTCCAATACCATTATCCTCGAGAACTACAAGTCCATCGACGACTACTACATTGGTGCTCTCAAGGCGGAACAAGAACTCATGAAGGCCAAGGCTTCTCCACCACAAGCACACTTCGCGGCGACCAAGCTCTACGACAAGCATGAGGCTAGTACCACCATGGTTGATAGAGGCGGAGGTGTCCCGATCTTTCGATGAGATGGTGGATTTTGCTTTGGTGGAAGTCGACTTTGACGATCCGACTACGAACGTGCGAGGACGTCACGCCTTAGCAATCGCTAAACCAACTCCGAGAGGTTATTGACCACGCCGGAGCACAATCAACCTGACCACGAAGGTCTATTCCTGCAAGCAATCGAAGAACAAGCAAGAATATGATAAAAGCAATCTGAATATTGCGAGTATATATGAAGTATTGATAAAGGTGGGGATCCGTAAGCGGTCTTGGTGCAGTCGTTGGACACAAACGGTACACGGTTGCAATGGCTAACTTTAACTAAACAAATCCCAAGGAAAAAGCAACTAGATGGATCTACTTATATAGGAGCAAGGGGTGGCGGCCAAGGAGGTGGGAGAACGTCCCAAGGCAGCCTAAAACTAACCCTAGGTCGTACAAGGCCAATGGGCCCAAGTGGAGGTGACGTAACACCTTTGGACTTGTAGTTTGACTCGGATTCTGGTGCAGCGTCAGATTGTTTCGTCTATAACTCAACGCTCCGGACAGATTTTAAGGTGATTCCAATTGTGCTGGAAATATC
Organism: Aegilops speltoides; assembly: GCA_021437245.1. NCBI lineage: Eukaryota > Viridiplantae > Streptophyta > Magnoliopsida > Poales > Poaceae > Aegilops > Aegilops speltoides. Next base: position 5,280 of record JAHHZJ010002349.1, read on the forward strand.
ATGAAATCTACTTTCAACAAAAAAAGAATCACCCAATTCGGAGTCCGTATGAAAAAGTTGTTGGCGTTTTGAATCAGGTATGTCTGTGCAGTCCGAATCTGAATCCAGAACGTGAGAGACTTGGACTCTATCTTCTCTTGGGCCAAAAGTGACGTGAGAGGACTTTTTTAACAGCAAATAAACATCTGTTTCTTCCTTATCTTCATAGGTGGATTGTACAAATGTCCCATACACCTGCAATTAGACAAAACACAAAAGTGTGTGAAGTATTTTTGTTCTGGATAACATAAATAGATTATTGAATAGTTTGCACTAGAAATCACCTGACAAATATGCATGTATGCAATATTTTTGGTCATATACAAGGTAGTCATGTCCTCATCATCCTCCCCTTTTTGAAAATAAAGCCGTCCTCGGCGTTGCTTAATCTGAAATGTGGCTAACGAAAGAGACAAGGTGTACATGTTGTATATGTATACATCATCCATTTTTACTTCCCTTGATTTTTGCATATATGACACATGGATAGATGAGTAACTTGCATAGTTCATAAAATCTAAAGCCAACAAATTAGCACAAGAACTAGAAGGCATGAAAATATTGCAACTCAGTTTGCACATATAAGTGAAGCTCTTATTTAGTTCAAAAGATTGACAATGTTCATCATTAAACCATCCCAACATTGGTGAATAAACCTTATTTGAATCAAATTTACATGCTACAACATGCTTAGATAAGCAAACATGCAATGAGTCATTCGAAACACAGAATCATCACCAAGATTAGAGGTCATATCAAAATGATTAAACATTGATTCTTTTGCATCAACAGTTAATTCAATGGGTGCTCTCAAAATTGTTGGTATTTCAGTTGTTTGATCACATGGCAAAGTCAAATTATCAATATAATCCTCTAAAATAGGTGGTGTGATCAAAGTAGTGGGTAGCTCAACACATGATGTATTCGAGTTAACTAGGCATGCATCATTCTCATGTAAAAGTGGAAAATCTGTACCTTTGTCATTACCTCTTATAGTCAACTCAGATGATGCAGGCACTCTCGATGGTGATGTGTCACATGGTGGAGATGATGTAGTCCTCGCAACAACAGATGTGGTTGTCATAGTACGCCTAGTAGTTGAATAAACATCTGTATCAACAGTTGGGAATGTGCCTTTGTGCGCTTGTTCTCCTTGTGGGCAACACGTCGTTTTATTTCTGTTCAGCTTTGCAAGCGAGACGAAACAAATGGTCCATAGGATAACAATCTTCATGAATTAGTATCTCCTGAATATTATGGTTTAATCCTCCCAAAATCTATCCATAAAATCTTCTTCACTTTCTTCTAAAATGAGTGCAACAAGGTAGTTTGTAAATCATCATAATATTTTGTTACGGTGTCACTACCTTGTTTGAAATGTTCCAGTTTTTTAATCATGCCACAGTATAATAAACATCGATTTAATCTATCTCTCATGACATGTTTTAAATCATCCCAAGTATTAGGTACATAATCAGGGTGTAACCGACAATATTCACTCCACCAAACTAGAGCATAACCAGTGAAAGAACAAACCGCAACCGTAACTTTTTTACGTTCATCAAAATTATGGGAAGCAAATATATTATTTATGTCTAACTCCCATTCAATATATAAAGCAGGTCTAAAACGGCCATTAAATGGTGGTATAGAAACATGAACCTGATCATGTGCATTTGGATGTTTGTGCACCTCTCGTGTGACGGTTGTGGTACATGAGGACATCAATACCATTGTTACACCCACAGCCCCTCGCTGCTATACATCTTGGACCAATTACTAGAGCTCACAAGACGCCAACTAAATTACTGTGTACTTTCGTTTCTTGGTAATGATTCTAATGTTCATGAGAATATGATGCTGCCTAAATTGGATACATTTGTTTTGCTTACAAATGTAGGGCCTAGCTTGGAGAAGGATGAACATTGGAGCAAGAACCAGCATGGAGATGATGGCATGCAAGGGGACAAGAATGGAGTTACAAGTGATGATTTCAGGACTTTGAAGCCACCATAATGAGTGCATGAAGCCTTGGACGAAATATACAAGATGCCACTTCATAATATTCGTCCATAGGCTATTCTAGGTGCTGCGTCACCTTATTATTGGGCCAGGCCCATGTAATTTCGAAATACATTAGTATAGGCTATTTTAGAGTCCGTATGTGTGGGGAAACAAGAGATAGGGTTAGTTTGGACCCCTCCACCAAGGGCCACGAAATTCACCCCTCTTCCTCCATATATACAGCCCTTAGGGCACCGCTTAGACTTGGGTTTTGTTTAGATCAAAAGTTCGCCATAGCTGCAACTTCGCGTGATTTCGTTTGTGTTCAACGACTGCACAAAGCGCCACAGAACCCCACCTTGATCAATAAAGCTTTCATCTTATATTCGCAATATCCAGATTGCAATCTCAGTTTCTTGCTTGTTCTTCGTTTGCTCGCAGGAAATAGACCCTCGTGGTCGGGTTGATCGTGTTCGGCGTGGTCAATAACCTCTCGGAGTTGGTTTAGCGATTGCTAAGGCGCGACGTCCTCGCACGTTCAGAGTCGGATCGTCAAAGTCGACTTCCACCAAAGCGAAATCCACCATCTCATCGAAAGACGGGACACCTTTGCCTCTATCAAGTGGTATCAGATTTCCGGTGTTGCTCGGTGAGATTTTACAGTTTTTCGTAGTTTAGATCGAGTCTGTTCTTCATACCTACAGTCCATTGAAAAAGCCAAAAAAATTAGGGTTAGGTCATCATATCGAACCAATCTGAGCCTTTGCATAATCTTTTACGTATTTGCGTTGTTGAATTTGCGGTTGCATCGTCGTGTCTAGTTGCTGGTCTTAGAGTCTAGTCTTTTAGAGTTTGAGTTACGGTCATAAGTTGTCACGCCGCCGCACCATCATCATCGCCTCGCCATCTACCACCACCGCTTATCCGCCACCGCTTCAATCCGTATCCATATACCACCACCACCGCCGACATATACCACCACCATATATCCACCACCAATCCGAGTTCCTTGCATATTAGATTTGTTTTGGGATCCATCTAATTTCCGATTCGTGTTTCCTTGTCTCGAGTAGGTTTGGATTCCAGCAATCTTTGCCCGCGTGAAAAAAAAAAAAGAGTCCGAAACCACCTCCGTTTAGGCCCAAAATTTTCCAAAACGCACGGGATAAAAAATTTTCTGGCTATCCTATTTTAGGTGTTTCTAAGCGTATTGAGCGATCGCCGTTATAGAAAGTTTTTTGACCCGCTTTCGCTTTTTGGGTCCGGCAAATCGAAAAAAAAAAATTTGGTCGAAAAAATTTCGTGCCCATCCTGTCGGTTTGACACAGGAAGAGTTTTGAGACACTCGCCATTATAGTGATTTTTCGCAAAAAAAAAAAAAAAGAGCAAAAAAAAAAAAAAAAAAAAAAAAAAAAGAGCGAAAAAAAAAAATTCAGAGTGTGCTTTTCCTTTGATTACGTGCAGCGCCGTGATTTTGTTAGTGTTCTAGGCTCGCGTCTCTAGCACGGTCTAGCCTAGGACCAGCACAGTACCGTCGTTGAGCGTTTATTCAACTTTGCATCTCGATTTGATTATTCTTGACCCTTTTGCTACCATATTATAAGCCTTCCCAGCTCCACATACATCTACGTCGTGCGTTTGACTCTCCCTGGCAATCGCTCTATCCAAGCTTTTGAGAGTTTTGATTACAACGGTTGCCGATCACCGCCTGCTGCTGGGTAAGAACTGGTAAGAATTTGAGATTTGCTTGACGGATTTGTGACACCCACCACCACCTCTTGTTAGTAGTCTCAGAGGATCATATTCTTGTGTGTTTCTATTGCTGCTAACCATGGCAGGATCACAATCCGACGAGACTGATTGGGAGAACATGACGAACAAACAGCTACATGATAAATTTCAGCAAATGATGAGTGGACAGGTGCAAGATGTGGTAAACAGATTTGACGAGGCCATGGAGAAGATAGATGGCATTGAGAAGACGTTTGAAACAAAGCTTGATAGCAAGTTTGATGAATTGCTCGCTGCGTTTTCCACAACCACCGCCGGCTGCACCTATCGCACCTCTGCAAGCGACAACAACTACGCCCCTTCCGAATCGGTATGGACGAGCTCAGCGTGTTCCTATTGAGACAGGACAAAATTCTGGTGCCGCTGCTAGCTCTGCTGTTGGTGCTTCTTTGGCTCCTCGCCATCGCTGCTGCTGGTACCGACGAGGATGATTATATGGGAGATTATGAGGATGAGGTTGATCAACATCGAACTACATGCAACCACCAGCACCACAACCACCGGTCGTCCACATGCAAATAATGGCAATGCTAGGGCTCCCCCTCAGTGCGAGATCATGACCATCTCCCTAAACTGAAATTGAATATTCCACCATTTGAGGGTAGATATGTTCTGATATATATCTTACTTGGGAGTTAGAAACTGAACAACGATTTACATGTTTACAATATCCCGAGGAGAGACGTGTTCTGCTGCTGTTTGTGCTTTCACTAGCTTTGCATGTGTTTGGTGGTCTCGAACATTGTAGATTATATCTGTTCCAGCTACTTGGGCTGCTTTGAAAACTGCTATGCGTGCTCGTTGGGTTCCACCATATTATCAACGTGAATTACTTCAAAAATTGCAGCGTTTAAGACAAGGAAAAAATTTGTAGAAGAATATTATCGGAATTACAAACCGGCTTGATTAGATGTGGTATTGTTGAGGAGAATGAAGCTATGCTTGCACGTTTTCGGGTGGATTAAATAGAGAGATTCAGACCATTCTAGACTATAAGGATTATAATAATATCACTCGTTTATTCCATCTTGCTTGTAAAGCTGAACGTGAAGTGCAGGATCGACGTGCATTGGCGCCGCACTAACTTTTCTCGCAGGTCGACCTTCATCATGGACACCACGTGCATCATCTACTTCCTTGCACCATCACCTCCTTTAGGTGCCACCTCCAACCGTGATACAAGAAAGCAGCACAACCACCACTATCGCCAAGAGCACACCTGCTGGGCCTGCACAGAGCTCTTCTTCCATGGCGTCAACAGGCACACAAGTGATATTATTTGTCGTCGTTGTAAGGGAAGAGGACATTTTATGAAAGAATGCAAATCTCAGCGTGTGATGATTGCTACCGAGGATGGTGGGTATGAGTCCGCTAGTGACTATGATGAGGAGACTTTGGCTCTTATTACACATGAGGAACACGGTGGAGATGATTCGATCATGAGACACAATACATGGCTCTGAAGATCTTGACAGTATGAATGTTTAGTTGCTCAACGTGTTTTGAGTGTGCAGGTTACACAAGCTGAGCAAAATCAGAGGCATAATTTGTTCCATACAAAGGAGTTGTGAAGGAACGTTCTATTAGCGTCATCATAGATGGAGGAGCTGCAACAACTTGGCTAGCATGGAGATGGTGGAGAAGCTATCTCTCACCACAAGACCACATCCACATCCTTACTACATCCAATGGTTCAACAACAGCGGCAAGGTGAAGGTAACACGTCTGTTCGTGTGCATTTTAGTATCTCTACATATGCTGATTATGTTGATTGTGATGTGGTACCTATGCAAGCATGTTCCTTGTTACTTGGTAGACCATGGCAATTTGATAAAATTCTGTACACCATGGTAGAAACAATCAAGTATACTCTTGTTCATAAGGATAAAAATATTACTTTGCTTCCTATGACTCTCGAGTCCATTTTGAAAGATGATATTAATAGAGCTAATAAAGCAAAACAGGAGAAAAATAAGAGTGAAAATCAGATTGTGGCAAAAGAATTTGAGCAACACATGAAGACAAATAATAAACCATCTCTGTTGCTTCGAAATTAAATTGAAAAGTGCATGTTTACTTGCCACCAAATCTGATATTGATGAGCTAGATTTTGGCAAATCTATTTGCTATGCTTTTGTGTGCAAAGAGGCATTATTTTCATTCGAGGACGTGCCTTCCTCTTTGCCCCCTGCTGTCACTAACATTTTGCGGGGAGTTCGCCGACGTCTTTCCACAAGACGTGCCACCGGATTACCACCTATTCGAGGATTGAGCATCAAATTGACTTAATTCGGTGCATCATTACCCAACCGTGCACCATACCGTACCAATCCAGAGGAGACGAAGGAGATTATGCGTCAAGTACAGGAGCTGCTCGACAAAGGTTATATACGCGAATCCCTTAGTCCTTGTGCTGTTCCTATTATTCTAGTGCCGAAAAAGGATGGTACATCACGTATGTGTGTTGATTGTAGAGGCATCAATAATATTACTATTCGTTATCGTCACCCTATTCCTAGGCTAGATGATATGCTTGATGAATTGAGTGGCTCTACAATATTCTCCAAAGTTGATTTGCGTAGTGGATACCATCAAATTCGTATGAAATTGGGAGATGAATGGAAAACAGCATTTAAAACTAAGTTTGGATTATATGAGTGGTTAGTCATGCCTTTTGGGTTAACTAATGCACCTAGTACTTTCATGAGATTAATGAACGAAGTTTTACGTGCTTTCATTAGACGATTTGTGGTAGTTTATTTTGATGATATACTGATTTATAGCAAATCTTTGGAAGAACATTTGGAACATTTACGTGTTGTTTTAATGCTCTACGTGATGCACGTTTGTTTGGTAACCTTGGGAAGTGCACATTTTGCACCGACCGAGTATCTTTTCTTGGCTATGTTGTTACTCCACAGGGAATTGAAGTTGATAAAGCCAAGATTGAAGCTATTGAGAGTTGGCCGCAGCCCAAAACGGTCACACAAGTGAGGAGTTTCCTTGGCCTCGCTGGTTTCTATAGGCGTTTTGTGAGAGATTTCAGCACCATTGCTGCACCTCTCAATGAGCTTACAAAGAAGGATGTGCCTTTTGTTTGGGGTACCGCATACGGAAGAAGCCTTCACGGTGTTGAAAGATAAGTTGACACATGCTCCTTTACTCCAACTTCCTGATTTTAATAAGACTTTTGAGCTTGAATGTGATGCTAGTGGAATTGGATTAGGAGGTGTGTTATTACAAGATGGCAAACCTGTTGCATACTTTTACGAAAAATTGAGTGGGCCTAGTCTGAATTATTCTACTTATGATAAAGAATTATATGCTCTTGTTAGGACTTTAGAAACATGGCAACATTATTTATGGCCCAAAGAATTTGTTATACATTCGATCATGAATCTTTGAAACATATTAAAAGTCAAGCTAAACTGAATCGTAGACATGCTAAATGGGTTGAATTCATTGAGACTTTCCTTATGTCATTAAACACAAGAAGGGTAAAGAAAATGTTATTGCTGATGCATTGTCTCGTCGCTATACTATGCTTTCACAACTTGACTTCAAAATATTTGGTTTGGAGACCATCAAAGATCAATATGTGCATGATGCTGATTTTAAAGATGTATTGCAGAATTGTAAAGAAGGAAGAACATGGAACAAGTTTGTCGTTAATGATGGGTTTGTGTTCCGTGCTAACAAGCTATGCATTCCAGCTAGCTCCGTTCGTCTTTTGTTGTTGCAGGAGGCGCATGGAGGAGGACTAATGGGACACTTTGGCGTGAAGAAGACGGAGGACATCCTTGCTACACATTTCTTTTGGCCAAAGATGAAACGGGATGTTGAGCGTTTTATTGCTCGCTGCACTACATGTCAAAAAGCTAAGTCACGACTCAATCCTCATGGTTTATATATGCCTTTGCCTGTACCTAGTGTTCCTTGGGAGGATATATCGATGGACTTTGTTTTAGGTTTACCTAGAACAAAGAAGGGGAGGGATAGCATATTTGTTGTCGTGGATAGATTCTCGAAAATGGCACACTTTATACCATGTCATAAAAGCGATGATCTTTGTCAATGTTGCTGATTTGTTCTTTCGTGAAATTATTCGCTTGCATGGTGTGCCAAATACTATTGTTTCAGATCGTGATACTAAATTTCTTAGCCACTTTTGGAGATGTTTATGGGCTAAGTTGGGGACTAAACTGCTTTTTAGTACTACTTGTCACCCCCAAACCGATGGACAAACTGAAGTAGTCAATAGAACATTGTCTACTATGCTTAGGGCTGTTCTAAAGAAAAATAAGAAAATGTGGGAGGAATGCTTGCCTCATATTGAATTTGCTTATAATCGTTCATTGCATTCTACTACTAAGATGTGCCCTTTTGAAGTTGTGTATGGTTTCCTACCTCGTGCACCTATTGATTTGTTGCCTCTTCCATCTTGGAGAAGGTTAATTTTGATGCTAAAGAACGTGCTGAATTGATTTTAAAAATGCATGAGTTAACTAAGGAAAACATTGAGCGTATGAATGCTAAATATAAACTTCTTTGGAGATAAGGGTAGAAAACATGTTGTGTTTGCACCGGAGATCTTGTTTGGTTACATTTGCGTAAGGATAGATTTCTGATTTGCGCAAATCAAAGCTAATGCCACGTGCTGCTGGTCCCTTTAAGGTGTTGGAGAAAGTAAATGATAATGCATATAAACTTGAGCTGCCTGCAGATTTTGGGGTTAGTCCCACTTTTAACATTGCAGATTTGAAGCCATATTTGGGTGAGGAAGATGAACTTCCGTCGAGGACGACTTCATTTCAAGAAGGGAGGATGATGAGGACATCAATACCATTGTTACACCCACAGCCCCTGCTGCTATACATCTTGGACCAATTACTAGAGCTCACAAGACGCCAACTAAATTACTGTGTACTTTCGTTTCTTGGTAATGATTCTAATGTTCATGAGAATATGATGCTGCCTAAATTGGATACATTTGTTTTGCTTACAAATGAAGGGCCTAGCTTGGAGAAGGATGAACATTGGAGCAAGAACCAGCATGGAGATGATGGCATGCAAGGGGACAAGAATGGAGTTACAAGTGATGATTTCAGGACTTTGAAGCCACCATAATGAGTGCATGAAGCCTTGGACGAAATATACAAGATGCCACTTCATAATATTCGTCCATAGGCTATTCTAGGTGCTGCGTCACCTTATTATTGGGCCAGGCCCATGTAATTTCGAAATACATTAGTATAGGCTATTTTTAGAGTCCGTATGTGTGGGGAAACAAGAGATAGGGTTAGTTTCGGACCCCTCCACCAAGGGCCACGAAATTCACCCCCTCTTCCTCCATATATACAGCCCTTAGGGCACCGTTTAGACTTGGGTTTTGTTTAGATCAAAAGTTCGCCATAGCTGCAACCGCGCACTTCGTTTGTGTTCAACGACTGGACAAAGCGCCACAGAACCCCACCTTGATCAATAAAGCTTTCATCTTATATTCGCAATATCCAGATTGCAATCTCAGTTTCTTGCTTGTTCTTCGTTTGCTCGCAGGAAATAGACCCTCGTGGTCAGGTTGATCGTGCTCCGGCGTGGTCAATAACCTCTCGGAGTTGGTTTAGCGATTGCTAAGGCGCGGCGTCCTCTGACGTCAGAGTCGGATCGTCAAAGTCGACTTCCACCAAAGCGAAATCCACCATCTCATCGAAAGACGGGACACCTCTGCCTCTATCATTTGCATAGGTGGTGGCATGTCTCCCGCGATCGACAAAGCCAATGAATTGATTCTGGATCCTGTCATGATTAGTAGAACAAGAAACAAAATCCAAAAATAATGTTCCTATAACTACTAGGATGTGGTGGTAAAACGCTCACAGTAAAGCAAATATCAATGTCTTACAAGTTCTTACCATGCAGCAGGTGGTGATCGGCAACCAGCGGTGTCAAGTAACTCCGAATATTGAGTAAAGCGATTGCCAGGGGAGCGTACGTATACACGGTGTAGAAATATGTGGAGCTGGGTTGACTATATATGGTAGCAAAAGATTAGCAATAATCAATTCATAGATGCAATGTTGAATAAACGCTCAACGACGGTACTGTGCTGGTCCTAGGCTAGACCGGACTAGAGACGCGAGCCTAGAACACTAATGAGGTCACAGCGTAGCACAACTAGCATCAATGAAGGATACTAAGTAGCTCTTGACAGCAAGATATAAGTGAAGATAATGATGAAAAACAACTGCCAAGCAGGATATACAACAACTCTCTCTCCAACTTTCCTCTTGAAAAGTTTGAGCCAATTTTCAGATAAATTCTTTCAAAGAATGCTACTAACTCAAGCTTTCCAATGCAAAAAGAATCACTCAATTCCGAGTTGATATGAGGAGTCAAAGAATTCTAAAACTAGCCTGAAAAATTGAAACAAGCTGTGTTCACGAACTTCAGAGGGCAAAAAGACCTATTTAGAAGCCGATTTTGAGGTGTCAAATATTGAACTAGCTTCTGCAACTATTTAGATGCGTCTCGTCTCTAGCTTCAATTTGAGGACTCACGGAGCCAAAACGGACTTCGTATGAGGAAGATACACCTGTTTTACTGAACAGTGCGCAAAACAGATTTCAATCCGAATTCAGATACGAGATTGATTCTAGGTAGATCCGATTTTTTTTTCTTCTCTCTTTTTTTTCACTCTTTTTTTTTCTTCTCTCTCTTTTTCTTTTTTTCTTTCCTTTTTTTCTCTTTTTTTTATCTTCTTTTTCTCCCTCTTTCCAAGACAAACTAGATAAGATGCAGATTGGATCAGGCGAAGATGTGAGTGATCTCAACTATGATTATGATGGTGGACAGCGGATGGGATAATGATGCAGCGGTGGCGTGACTAATGTGAACAGAACTCGAAACTCTAAAGGAACTAGACACTAAGACCAGCAACTGACACGACGATGCAACCGATAATTCAACTATGCAAGCAATGAATAGAAAATTGCAAAGGCTCAGACTGGCTTGGATAAAGTATGAACAGATCTAACTTTTTTTTGTGGCTTTTTCATGGACTGTAGGTATGAATGGCAGATGCGATCTAAACTATGAAAAACTGTAAAATCTCACCGAGCAACCTGAAAACTGATACCACTTGATAGAGGCGGGGTGTCCCGATCTTTCGATGAGATGGTGGATTTCGCTTTGGTGGAAGTCGACTTTGACGATCCGACTACGAACGTGCGAGGACGTCGCGCCTTAGCAATCGCTAAACCAACTCCGAGAGGTTATTGACCACGCCGGAGCACAATCAACCTGACCACGAAGGTCTATTCCTGCAAGCAATCGAAGAACAAGCAAGAATATGATAAAAGCAATCTGAATATTGCGAGTATATATGAAGTATTGATAAAGGTGGGGATCCGTAAGCGGTCTTGGTTTGGTCGTTGGACACAAACGAAGTACACGAAGTTGCAATGGCTAACTTTTAACTAAACAAATCCCAAGGAAAAAGCTACTAGATGGATCTACTTATATAGGAGCAAGGGGTGGCGGCCAAGGAGGTGGGAGAATGTCCCAAGGCAGCCTAAAACTAACCCTAGGTCGTACAAGGCCAATGGGCCCAAGTGGAGGTGACGTAACACCTTTGGACTTGTAGTTTGACTCAGATTCTGGTGCAGCGTCTGATTGTTTCATCTATAACTCAACGCTCCGGACGGATTTTAAGATGATTCCAATTGTGCTGGAAAGAGCATGAAATCTACTTTCCAACAAAAATGAATCACCCAATTCGGAGTCCGTATGAAAAAGTTGTTGGCGTTTTGAATCAGGTATGTCTGTGCAGTCCGAATCTGAATCCAGAACGTGAGAGACTTGGACTCTATCTTCTCTTGTGCCAAAAGTGACGTGAGAGGACTTTTTTAACAGCAAATAAACATCTGTTTCTTCCTTATCTTCATATGTGGATTGTACAAATGTCCCATAGACCTGCAATTAGACAAAACACAAAAGTGTGTGAAGTATTTTTGTTCTGGATAACATAAATAGATTATTGAATAGTTTGCACTAGAAATCACCTGACAAATATGCATGTATGCAATATGTTTGGTCATATACAAGGTAGTCATGTCCTCATCAATGGTGTCCAAGGCCGACAAGCTCCAAGACGATGCTCCCAAGTGCGACTTCACCGCCATCCCTCTTTGTGGCATTGATGATGCCGAGTCTACTTCGACTCTTTTTCAAGACGGTGCGGCGTCGAGTTCGACTACGGAGACCTTCAAGGACCAAGCTTTGGAGGCGAGTGACAAGGTGGCGAGCAAGGATGATGCTTCCATCTTAGGAGGCGAGAGTGATGATGTGCCATCTTGGCCTTCATCCACGGCGAGTGATGTTGAGCCATCTTGACCTTCATCCACGACGAGAGTGATGATGTGCCATCTTGGCCTTCATCCACAGCGACCACGACGAGATGGTTGAGCATGGGACTTTCCCTGACCCGCGGCGACGTATGATGACTTGAGTGACTTGTGCCACCATATTGAGAGTGAGAGTGACTTCACCACTAGCCCCATATATGATGAGTTGCCACAATTCCCATGTGAGGAGAGCCACAACCCCACCACTTGAGTGAGATGAGTGACTCCACCATACGTGAGTTTGAGTGCACCTATTTTGAGGGAGTGAGTGAACCACCACATAGAGAGAGTGAGATAGTTGATAGGTCTCGTGAGGCCATTTGCATTTCTAACAACTTGACCTCTACCTCTATTGTGTCTTCTCATTTGGTGCTAGGTCCCATTTATGATGACGCGCCGATCCTCGACGACTTCGTCCTCCCTTTAGACAAGACGATGGCTATGGTGGAATATGATGCACCGCCCACATGGTACCATCAAGATGATGATGATGACCACCATTTGGTCTTTCCCACCTCACCTACACCACTTGAGCGGAATGACAAAGGTAACATAGGTGAGGGTGATGCTCTAGTCCCACTAGTGGACATTCTTGACATTGATTGCTTGCATGATGTTGATCCACCTAGTACCATGCTTCATGCTAGTATGATTTCCCCATGCGATGATTTGCCCATTTATGATGAGTATGATGATTCTCTTGTGGAGTCTATTAGTTGTGATGCCATGTTACATAGGATTTCTTGTGACAATTCTTTAGGTCACATCATGTTTGATAATCCGCTTGACTTGTCATATGCTATGCATGAGATCAACCATATGTCTTATTTGCAATCTCTTCATAGTGACTATGCATATGACATTAAAATGAACCCAATTTGCACATATGGCATAGATGACAAGCCCATGGTTATTGGCATTTGTTTCTCTTGTGACGATATTGATATGCTCCCTTTGCATCATTTATCTCATATGCCATGCCATGACCACCTAGCTTCGGATATGCATTGTTTTGGATGTTGTCCATTTTCTCCATATGATGTTTCCGATATTGCTCATGAGGAGACCCCCATAGTTTCCTCATACATGTTAGGAGAATTGTATCCATCCCATTCATTGCATGATCCCAATACTTGTGTGCACCATATGCTCCCCATGAATAAACATGCTTTTGATGTGCCATATACTTGTTTGCTCAATTTGTGTCCCCACCGTGTCATACAGAATAACTATTCTTTCATGATGGATGACATGTTCCTATACCATGCATCAAATTTCTTTGAGCGATGCCTATCTTGTGCTAACTCACACATGCACATACACATCATGATGGATGATGTGTACATTTACCACACACACAATTTCTTTCGTTTGTGTCTCTTTTGTGTAGGTACCCATGCATACTTGTCAACTTCGCAATCCCACGAGTTGACAAAACGAGCTCTTGAGAGCAATGACGATTTGGGATCCCGTTGACTATCCTTACCACCGTTCCCTTCGCGCAAGGACTACGCGCAGCTCCTCTACTTGGCTCTCACACGGCTATGGGCCATTTACCACTTCTCACATTATGCTCATTTTACCGTGTTCACTTTGCATGCTATGCTTGCTTCTATGCCTTTGCCATGCAATTGTGACCCTTGCTTGCATCTACCCATGATTCTCCATTATGATATTCCTATGTGTATTTGCATGCTTGGTGGAGATCCTTGTTGCTTTTGCCATGTTTATCATGTGCCCCATTCTATTGATGCTTGTTGTGTTGGGAGAGTCATGATGACCCATTGCTATTCACATATGGCCTCTCGCCAATACATTCATGATATTGTACTCATATCTTGCTTTCATGCTTGTGCTATGACTTGTGAATTATTCTTGCCCACTATTTGCACCAATGACATATTTGCCATGATTCCTCCTAGTATGTTGCATCTTCGCACTATTAGCTTGCTTGATTTGATAGCTATGAATGCTCGCTATATTGCATCACCCATGTTCCACTACTTGCTTTCTTGGGTTGATGACATATATGCCTTGTGTGTTGCATCTAGTTCTTCACATATGCCATGTCCCTTTGCTTATCACATGCTTGACTTGATTGCCTCACACATGATGAACAATTGCTCTTTCTATTGTGTTGAGTGCCACGATATCTTCACTACACCCTATGCACGTTATGCTTAGATTGTCTTGCACTTGCCCCATGTGTTTAGACATTTCACTATATTTGGTGTTGTGAATGACTCTTATGCCTACCATAGACCGTTCATTGAGCTCTTTATGCATGCTTGCTATGACCTTGAGGTAGATGCTTGTTCACTTATCACATATATTTGCATCTTGACCTCCCATTTGCATGCTTGTTCCCATGATATACTTGATTGTGCTCAATTTATATGCTCAAATGCCATGCCACACTTCTTTGTCAAACCATATGCTATGCTTGCTGACAACACTTGTTGGGTGAATCACCTCTTGAATGCTTGGTTTTGCTCTTACGACAACCACATTTGTTTTACCAAGTGTTTGTTATCTTTGCTACTTTTGAAGGAATTACAAGACGGTGCGACATTGGAGGGTGCCCATTTGGAACTACAAGATGACGAATGCTTGGTGATCGTCCACTTTCTGCAACGACATCATCTCTTTCCCATGGTGATTTGGATTTGATCCAGGTCGGATCTTTCCCAAGGGAGGGATGATGCGGAGCATCTGGACATCACCATGTCAAGAGCCCATTTGGCAAGTGACACATCGACATCTACTTCACACACACTAAGGTGAATCATCTCCTTTACAAGTGCTCACTTGACCCCTGCGAGGATGGCATACTACTTGACACTTCTCCTGTGTGCATGCATAGGTATTGTCGGAACTTTACGGACGAGGAGGAGGAGTGCAAACGCCAAGGAACAACTACACCATCTGCGAGGAAGCGTGGAAGAGAAGCGGAAGAAAGGAAGAAGAAGAAGCGAGCGGGGCTGGAGTTGCACTGGATCATCCGGACCCCGGCCGGACGATCCGGACCGAGCCGGATGATCCGGACGACCTCCGGACGATCCGGCTAAGCGCCGAAGACAATGAGAACCTGCTCGTGAAGCGGATCATCCGGACCCCGACACCGGATCATCCGGGCCACCTTCGGATCATCCGGACCCGCTGCGTCGTGACTTGGGCGAAGCCCGTGTACCCCTTCGCCCTCACTTACCCCTTCGCCGCTTGGGCTATAAATAGACCTCCTCCACCTCCTTTCTAGGGTTAGCAAAGTGATAGCTCATTCTTAAGTGAGCTTTGCTCCTATCTATCTCTACTCTTGAGAGAGAGAGACCACTACTCCATTGGAGGCCAAGACCTCCATCTAGGAGAAGATCCCCCTGCGGATACAAGACCCCTCTTTAGGGAAGATCCATCTAGGATATCATCAAGACCTCCTTTTGGAGATGAACCTTACCTTGTATCTTTCCCTTTGTTGTTCATGTACCTTGTGATCTTGTGTGTTTGATTGTCTAGTGGATGTGTGATTGGACTTGTTCTTGAGTGTTTCCCCTGTGATTTCTCCCCATTCTTCCCCGTGTTCATCGTGTTCTTCGAGGGATCCCGCCCCAAACGTGAAAGATCGACGAATTAGGGTTCCACCCTACATCACTAACCCTAGAAAGGAGGTGGAGGAGGTCTATTTATAGCCCAAGGGGCGAAGGGGTAAGTGAGGGGCGAAGGGGTACACGGGCTTCGGCCCCAGTCACGCACGCAGGCGGTGTCCGGATGATCCGGATGGTGGCCCGGATGATCCGGGTGTCGGGGGTCCGGATCATCCGGGCGACCGTCCGGATGATCCGGCTTCATCGAAAGGTGTTCTGTTGTCTTCGGCGCGTTAGCCGGATCGTCCGGAGGTCGTCCGGATCATCTGGCTCGGTCCGGATCGTCCCATTGGGGTCCGGATGATCCGGGCAACTCCAGTCCTGCTCCGTTCTTCTTCTTCCTTTCTTCCGTCTTCTCTTCCACGCTTCCCTCGCGGATGGTGTAGTCGTTCGTTGGTGCTTGCACTCCTCCTCGTCGTCCATAAAGTTCCGACAATACCTATGCATGCACACGGGAGAAGTGTCAAGTAGTATGCCATCCTCGAAGGGGTCAAGTGAGCACGTGTAAAGGAGATGATTCACCTTAGTATGTGTGAAGTAGACGTCGTACGTGTCACTTGCCAAATGGGCTCTTGACATGGTGATGTCCGTAGGATGCTCCGCGTCACCATGGTAGGATCACAAGCCGATGAGACTGATTGGAAGAACCTTACGAACAAACAACTATATGATAAATTTCAGCAAATGATGAGTGGACAGGTGCAAGATGTGCTAAACAGATTTGACGAGGCCATGGAGAAGATAGATGGCATTGAGAAGACGTTTGAAACAAAGCTTGATAGCAAGTTTAATGAATTGCTCGCGCGTTTTCCACAACCACCGCCGGCTGCACCTATCGCACCTCTGCAACAACAACAACTACGCCCCTTCCGAATCAGTATGGACGAGCTCAGCGTGTTCCTATTGAGCCAGGACAAAATTCTGGTGCCACAGCTACTGTTGTTGTTGCTTCTTTGGCTCCTGCTACTGCTGCTGCTGGTACCGAGGAGGATGATGAGTATGCGGGCGATTATGAGGATGAGGTTGATCAAAATCAGAACTACATGCAGCCACCAGCACCACCACCAGCAGGTCGACCTCAGGTATATATTCGTAATGGTAGGCCTGCACCACCACCTCAGGTACGAGATGATGTGATGTAGGGTGGAACCCTATAGCGTCGATCTTTCACGTTTGGAGTGGGATCCCTCGAAGAACACGATGAACACGGGGAAGAACGGGGAGAAATCACAAGGGGAAACACTCAAGAACAAGTCCAAATCACACATCAACTAGACAATCAAACTCACAAGATCCACAAGGTACATGAACAACAAAGGGAAAGATACAAGGTAAGGTTCATCTCCAAGAGGAGGTCTTGATGATATCCTAGATGGATCTTCCCACAAGGGGTCTTGATGATATCCATGGGATCTTCTCCTAGATGGAGGTCTTGGCCTCCAATGGAGTAGTGGTCTCTCTCTCTCAAGAGTAGAGATAGGTAGGAGCAAAGCTCACCTAAGAATGAGCTATCACTTTGCTAACCCTAACTAGGAGGAGGGGGAGAAGTATATATAGTGCTAGTACAAGTTGGGGCGAGTTGGAGGTACATGGGCCCTTGGCCCGTGCTTTCATCTTGTGAGACAGCGCCGGATGTCGGGCTGGGGGCGGATGTCCGGGAGCCATGAGGCGCCGGATGTCCGGGGCTCGGGCCGGATGTCCGGGCTGAAGTGCAAAACTTCAGGTGCGTTCTGTCGTCGATGCCGGATATCCGGGCTTTGGCGAGGCGCCGGATGTCCGGGGTTGGCGCCGGATGTCCGGGCACTGATGCTGCTGGCCGTCTGCTGGTGCAGCTCCTTGGCGGCTGCACAGGCGCCAGATGTCCGGCCTCTGGCCCGGATGTCCGGCCGCTGTAGCTTCAGTAGCTTCGTCTTCTTTCGTCGTCGCTTCTAGGCTTCCCTCGTGGATGGTGTAGTTGTTCCTTGGCGCTTGCACTCCTCCTCAACATCCGTGAAGCTCCGACAATACCTATGCATGCACACGGGAGAAGTGTCAAGTAGTATACCATCCTCGAAGGGGTCAAGTGAGCACGTATAAAGGAGAAGATTCACCTTTGAGTATGTGAAGTAGATGTGGCACGTGTCACTTGCCAAACGAACTCTTGACATGGTGATGTCCATAGGATGCTCCGCATCATCCCCTCCCCCTTGGGAAAGATCCGACCTCGGATCGAAATCCAAATCACCATGGGAAAGAGATGATGTCGTCGTGTAGAAGTGGACGATCACCAAGCATTCGTCATCTTGTAGTTCCAAATGGGCATTCTCCAATGTCGCACCGTCTTGTAATTCCTTCAAAAGTAGCAAAGATAACAAGCACTTGGAAAAACAAATGTGGTTGTCGTAAGAGCAAAACCAAGCATTCAAGAGGTGATTCACCCAACAAGTGTTGTCATCAAGCATAGCATATGGTTTGACAAAGAAGTGTGTCATGACATTTGAGCATATAAATTGAGCACAATCAAGTACATCATGGGAACAAGCATGTAAATGGGAGGTCAAGATGCAAATATATGTGATAAGTGGACAAGCATCTACCTCAAGGTCATAGCAAGAATGCATAAAGTGCTCAACAAATGGTCTATGGTAGGCATAGGAATCATTCACAACACCAAGTATGGTGAAATGTCTAAACACATGGGGCAAGTGCAAGACAATCCAAGCATAACGTGCATAGGGTGTAGTGAAGATATCATGGCACTCAACACAATGAAAAGAGCAATTGTTCAACATGTGTGAGGCAATCAAGTCAAGCATGTGATAAGCAAAGGGACATGGCATATGTGAAGAACTAGATGCAACACACAAGGCATATATGTCATGAGGCATAGCAATGTGGTAATGAGAAGTCGAAGTAAGATCGCTAGCATGTGTGCAAAGTGTCATGGAGCAAGCAAGACATGAAGTATGATCCACAATATGCATGCTCATGGTTTGTGTGTTCTCGAGATAGAATGATATCACCTCGAAAGCATGTCCTTGTGCGTTCTTCACAATGTCGAAGTCGTAGGAGATGTGGTGTCGAAACGATGCATGGTCGAATGTATGAGGCTCGCTCTCAAGAGCTCGAATGGTCAACTCACGTGAAGTGGAAGTCGACACAAATTCCAAGTATCCTACACATGCACAAAACAAAACAAAGAAATTATGCGCATGGTAGACAAACACATCATCCATCATGATGGTTCTCATCTTTTGCACAAAACCATTAGAAGCACAAGTGCATGAGTAATATGATGCAACAACGGCGATATTCACGGCACTAGGTATATGGTGCAAAGAGATAATACAAGCATGCTTCACGAGGAATATGTCAAAATCTCCAAACATGTGTGAGAATGCTATGGGGGCAATCTCATGAGCAAGACTATAAGCATTGTTGCACTCAATACATGGCAAATCTAGCGTGAGAGAGGCAACACATGGAGATATATGACACGAAGCAATATGAATCATGTGCAAAGCATATAGTTGGTTGTCACCAACCGCATGAGATGAGCAAGTATGACACAAGAGACAACGCATGTGAGAGGCATGAGCATATATGTCATCAACCCAAGAAAGCAAGTAGTGGAACATGGGTGATGCAACATAGCGAGCAATCATAGCAATCAAGTCGTGCAAGCTAGTAGTGCGAAGATGCAACATACTAGGGGAAATCATGGCAATCATGTCATTGGTGCAAATAGTGGGCATGAAGGATTCACATGTCATAGCACAAACATGGAAGCAAGATATGAGGACAATAGCATGGGGCACATGATAAACATGGCAATAGCAACAAGGATCTCCACCAAGTATGCAAATACACATAGGAATATCATAAGGGAGAATCATGGGTAGATGCAAACAAGGGTCACAATTGCAAGGCAAAGGCATAGAAGCAAGCATAGCATGCAAAGTGAACACGGTAAAATGAGCATAATGTGAGAAGTGGTAAATGGCCCATAGCCGTGTGAGAGCCAAGTAGAGGAGATGCGCGTAGTCGTTGCGCGTAGGGGACGTTGGTAAGGATAGTCCATTGGATCCCAAAGCATCGTTGCTCTCAAGAGCTCGTTTTGTCAACTCGTGAGATTGCGAGGTTGACATGTATTCATGGGTACCTACACAAAAGAGACACAAACCAAAGAAATTGTGCGCGTGGTAAATGTACACATCATCCATCATGATGTGTATGTGCACGTGTGAGTTAGCACAAGATAAGCATTGCTCAAAGAAATTTGATGCATGGTATAAGGACATGTCATCCATCATGAAAGAATAGTTGTTATGTTGACACGATGGGGACACAAATTGAGCAAACAAGTATATGGCACATCAAAAGCATGTTTATTCATGGGGAGCATATGGTGCACACACGTATTGGGATCATGCAATGGATGGGATGGATCAAAATCTCCTAAAATGTATGAGGAAACTATGGGGGTCTCCTCATGAGCAATATCGGAAACATCATATGGAGAAAGTGGACAACATCCAAAACAATGCATATCCGAAGCTAGGTGGTCATGTCATGGCATATGAGATAAATGATGCAAAGGTAGCATATCAATATCATCACAAGAGAAACAAATGCCCATAACCATGGGCTTGTCATCTATGCCATATGTGCAAATTGGGTTTATTTTAATGGCATATGCATAGTCACTATGAAGAGATTGCAAATAAGACATATGGTTGATCTCATGCATAGCATATGACAAGTCAAGCGGATTATCAAACATGATGTGACCTAAAGAATTGTCACAAGAAATCCTATGTAACATGGCATCACAACTAATAGACTCCACAATAGAATCATCATACTCATCATAAATGGGAAAATCATTGCATGGGGAAATCATACTAGCATGAAGCATGGCAATAGGTGGATCAACATCATGCAAGCAATCAATGTCAAGAATGTCCACTAGTGGGACTAGAGCATCACCTTCACCTATGTTACCTTTGTCATTCCACTCAAGTGGTGTAGGTGAGGTGGGAAAGACCAAATGGTGGTCATCATCATCATCTTGATGGAACCATGTGGGCGGTGCATCATAATCCACCATGGCCATCGTCTTGTCCAAAGGGAGGACGAAGTAAATCGAGGATCGTGGCGTCATCATAAATGGGACCTAGCACCAAATGAGAAGACACAATAGAGGTAGAGATCAAGTTGTTAGAAATGTAAATGGCCTCACGAGACCTATCAACTATCTCACTCTCTCTATGTGGTGGTTCACTCACTCCCTCAAAATAGGTGCACTCAAACTCACGTATGGTGGAGTCACTCATCTCACTCAAGTGGTGGGGGTTGTGGCTCTCCTCACATGGGAATTGTGGCAACTCATCATATATGGGGCTAGTGGTGAAGTCACTCTCACTCTCAATATGGTGGCACAAGTCACTCAAGTCATCATATGTGGCCGTGGTCGAGGTGAAATACTCAACCATCTCATCGCCGTCACCATGGATGAAGGCCGAAGATGGCACATCATCACTCTCCTCCATGACCGAAGGGAAAATCCCATGCTCGATCATCTCGTCACCGTAAATGCCGTTGATGAAGGCCGAAGATGGCACATCATCACTCTCGCCTCCTAAGATGGAAGCATCATCCTTGCTCACCACCTTGTCGCTTGCCTCCAAAGTTTGGTCCTTGGGAGCATCGTCTTGGAGCTCGTCGGGCTTGGACATCTTGGTGGTACTAGCCTCATGCTTGTCGTAGAGCTTGGTCGCCGCGAAGTTTGCTTGGGGCGGTGAAGCCTTGGCCTTCATGAGTTCTTGTTCCGCCTTGAGAGCACCAATGTAGTAGTCGTCGATGGACTTGTAGTTCTCGAGGAAGATGGTCTGATGAGGACATGACTACCTTGGATAAGACCAAAAATATTGCATACATGCATATTTGTCAGGTAATTTCTAGTGCAAACTATTCAATAATATATTTATGTTATCCAGAACAAAAATACTTCACATATTTTTGTGTTTTGTCTAATTGCAGGTGTATGGGACATTTGTACAATCCACATATGAAGATAAGGGAAAAGGATAAGTTTAGGTGCTGTTCAAAAAGTTTTCTCACGTCACTTTTGGGCCAAGAGAAGATAGAGTCCAAGTCTCTCACGTTCTGGATTCAGATTCGGACTGCACAGACATACCTGACTCAAAACGTCAACAACTTTTTCATACGGACTCCGAATTGGGTGATTCTTTTTTTGTTGGAAAGTAGATTTCATGCTCTTTCCAGCACAGTTGGAATCACCTTAAAATACGTCCGGAGCGTTGAGTTATAGACGAAACAATCTGACGCTGCACCAGAATCCGAGTCAAACTACAAGTCCAAAGGTGTTACGTCACCTCCACTTGGGCCCATTGGCCTTGTACGACCTAGGGTTAGTTTTAGGCTGCCTTGGGACGTTCTCCCACCTCCTTGGGCGCCACCCCTTGCTCCTATATAAGTAGATCCATCTAGTAGCTTTTTCCTTGGGATTTGTTTAGTTAAAAGTTAGCCATTGCAACTTCGTGTACTTCGTTTGTGTCCAACGACCAAACCAAGACCGCTTACGGATCCCCACCTTATTCAATACTTCATACATACTCGCAATATTCAGATTGCTTTTATCATATTCTTGCTTGTTCTTCGATTGCTTGCAGGAATAGACCTTCGTGGTCAGGTTGATTGTGCTCCGGCGTGGTCAATAACCTCTCGGAGTTGGTTTAGCGATTGCTAAGGCGCAACGTCGTGCACGTTTGTAGTCGGATCGTCAAAGTCGTCTCCACGAAATCGATAGTTATCATCTCATCGAAAGATCGGGACACCTCGCCTCTATCAAGTGGTATCAGTTTTCAGGTTGCTCGGTGAGATTTTACAGTTTTTCATAGTTTAGATCGCATCTGTCATTCATACCTATAGTCCATTAAAAGCCACAAAACAAAGTTAGATCTGTTCATCCTTTATCCAAGCCAGTCTGAGCCTTTGCAATTTTCTATTTGTTGCTTGCATAGTTGAATTATCGGTTGCATCGTCGTGTCAGTTGCTGGTCTTAGTGTCTAGTTCCTTTAGAGTTTCGAGTTCTGTTCACATTAGTCACGCCGCCGCTGCATCATTATGCCTTCCGTTGTCCACCATCCCATCTATTAATTTCCACCACGTGCTACGCGCTGTTCGTTGTCATAATCATAGTTGAGGTCATTCACATCTTCGCCAGATCCAATCTGCATCTTATCTAGTTTGTCTTGGAAAGAGGGAGAAAAAAGAGAAAAAAAGAGAAAAAGGAAAGAAAAAAAAAAGAAAAAGAGAGAGAAAAAAAAGAAAAAAAAGTGTGAGGAAAAAAAAGAGAGAAGAAAAAAAAATCGGATCTATCTAGAATCAATCTCGTACCTGAATTCGGATTGGAATCTGTTTTGCGCACTGTTCAGTAAAACAGGTGTATCTTCCTCATACGAAGTCGGTTTTGTCTCCGTGAGTACTCAAATTGAAGCTAGAAACGAGCCGCATCTAAATAGTTGCAAAAGCTAGTTCAATATTTGACATCTCAAAATCGGCTTCTAAATAGGTCTTTTTGCCCTCTGAAGTTCGTGAACACAGCTTGTTCCAATTTTTCAGGCCAGTTTTAGAATTCTTTGACTCCTCATATCAACTCGGAATTGAGTGATTCTTTTTGCATTGGAAAGCTTGAGTTAGTAGCATTCTTTGAAAGAATTTATTAGAAAATTGGCTCAAACTTTTCAAGAGGAAAGTTGGAGAGAGAGTTGTTGTATGTCTTGCTTGGTAGTTGTTTTTCATCATTATCTTCACTACCGTTGTGATCTTCACTTATATCTTGCTGTCAAGAGCTACTTAGTAACCTTCATTGATGCTAGTTGTGCTACGCCGTGACCTCATTAGTGTTCTAGGCTCGCGTCTCTAGTCCGGTCTAGGCTAGGACCAGCACAGTACCGTCGTTGAGCGTTTATTCAACATTGCATCTCTGAATTGATTATTGCTAATCTTTGCTACCATATATAGCCAACCCAGCTCCACATATTTCTACACCGTATATGTACGCTTCCGGCAATCGCTTTACACAATCTTCAGAGTTATTTGACATCGCTGGTTGCCTGTCACCACCTGCCGCATGGTAAGAACTTGTAAGATATTGATATTTGCTTTAGTGTGAGCACTTTACAACCACATCCTAGTAGTTCATAGGAACATTATTCTGGAATTTTGTTTCTTGTTTCTACTAATCATGACAGGTTTTGGGGATCGAAGTTCTTGGACGATGGACACATCTTCACCATCACGAGAGTTGGGACAACACACACAACCACATGGTCAGGTTATCTCTTTACCGTCATTTGAGGGTAGATTTAATCCTGCTATTTATCTAGCTTGGGAGCTTGAAGTAGAACAAGTTTTTAGTCAACATGTTTTTTCTGAACTTGAGCGAGTACGAGCTGCCACTAGAGCATTTACTGGTTTTGCTTCTGTTTGGTGGAGTGTGCATTGTAAGAAAAACATTGATAACCAACCCACAACTTGGAAAGATTTGAAAGATGTAATGAGAAAACAGTTTTTCCCTCCTTACTATCGTCGTGAATTGCTTCACAAATTTGAACAATTTAAACAAGGCAATAACACTGTTCATACTTACTACCAAGAGTTCAAATCTTATATGCATCATTGTGACATAGAAGAATCTGAGGATGATACAATGAATAGATTTTTTGGTGGTTTGAACCATGATATTCAGGCAAGATTTCAGTATATTCCTCGTTGCATTACCGGTATGTATGTTCGTGCTTGTACCTTTGAGAGACAGTTACAGGAGGATGCATTGGGTGACTACAACAACTACTATTCCAGTTCATGCTCACCACCGTCGGTTGGTTCCTCCACCGTTGCACCTACTAGAGAAGCCCCACCTCGGATTGTGAGCGACATCATCTCAAGAGTATGGTGCATTGTCTACGCCTCTGTACCTACATCAGCTACGTCTTTGCGACAAGGTAACAGTAAATGTATTGATGATATAACTTTACATGAGAATGATGCATCCGTAGTTAACTTGAATGCATCATGTGTTGAGTTACCAGTGATTTGAGCACATCACCTATTTTAGAGAATCTTGAAACTGTCATGAATGCGTCATGTGATCAAACAACTGAAATACCAACAATTTTGAGTGCACCCATTGAATTAACTGTTGATGCAAAAGAATCAATGTTTAATCATTTTGATATGACCTCTAATCTTGGTGATGATTCTGTGTCGAATGACTCATTACATGTTTGCTTATTTAAGCATGTTGTAGCATGTAAATTTGATGCAAGTAAGGTTTATTCACCAATGTTGGGATGGTTTAATGATGAACATTGTCAATCTTTTGAAATGAATAAGAGCTTCACTTATATGTGCAAACTGAGTTGCAATATTTTCATGCCTTCTACTTCTTGTGCTAATTTTTGGCTTTAGATTTTATGAACTATGCAAGTTACTCATCTATTCATGTGTCATATATGCAAAAATCAAGGGAAGTAAAAATGGATGACATATATATATACAACATGTACACCTTGTCTCTTTTGTTAGCCACATTTCAGATTAAGCAACGCCGAGGACGGCTTTGTTTTCAAGAAGGGGAGGATGATGAGGACATGACTACCTTGGATAAGACCAAAAATATTGCATACATGCATATTTGTCAGGTAATTTCTAGTGCAAACTATTCAATAATATATTTATGTTATCCAGAACAAAAATACTTCACATATTTTTGTGTTTTGTCTAATTGCAGGTGTATGGGACATTTGTACAATCCACATATGAAGATAAGGGAAAAGGATAAGTTTAGGTGCTGTTCAAAAAGTTTTCTCACGTCACTTTTGGGCCAAGAGAAGATAGAGTCCAAGTCTCTCACGTTCTGGATTCAGATTCGGACTGCACAGACATACCTGACTCAAAACGTCAACAACTTTTTCATACGGACTCGAATTGGGTGATTCTTTTTTGTTGGAAAGTAGATTTCATGCTCTTTCCAGCACAGTTGGAATCACCTTAAAATACGTCCGGAGCGTTGAGTTATAGACGAAACAATCTGACGCTGCACCAGAATCCGAGTCAAACTACAAGTCCAAAGGTGTTACGTCACCTCCACTTGGGCCCATTGGCCTTGTACGACCTAGGGTTAGTTTTAGGCTGCCTTGGGACGTTCTCCCACCTCCTTGGCGCCACCCTTGCTCCTATATAAGTAGATCCATCTAGTAGCTTTTTCCTTGGGATTTGTTTAGTTAAAGTTAGCCATTGCAACCGTACTTCGCGTTTGTGTCCAACGACCAAACCAAGACCGCTTACGGATCCCCACCTTATTCAATACTTCATACATACTCGCAATATTCAGATTGCTTTTATCATATTCTTGCTTGTTCTTCGATTGCTTGCAGGAATAGACCTTCGTGGTCAGGTTGATTGTGCTCCGGCGTGGTCAATAACCTCTCGGAGTTGGTTTAGCGATTGCTAAGGCGCAACGTCGTGCACGTTTGTAGTCGGATCGTCAAAGTCGTCTCCACGAAATCGATAGTTATCATCTCATCGAAAGATCGGGACACCCTCGCCTCTATCATGGTCTTGAAGATGTCGTTGTGCAATCCCATCATGAAGTGGAACTTCATCCAAATGGGGTCGTCCACGCCGGCTCATCGCAAGGCAATCATCATCTCCTTGAAGTACTTGTCGATGGACTTGGATCCTTGGGTGGTGTTCTCCAATTGGCGCCGGTTGTTCCGTGTAGGTTGGAGGCACAAACTCTCGCCCGTAAAGCTCTCTTCGTCTTGGGCCAACTCATCTGGTAGCTCTCCGAATGTGTGTGAAGCCACCATATCGAGGCGTAGTCGTGGAAGTTTCTTGTGGCGCACTTCACTTGGTGATGAGGACATCAATACCATTGTTACACCCACAGCCCCTGCTGCTATACATACTGGACCAATTACTAGAGCTCGCGCACGCCAACTAAATTACCAGGTACTTTCGTTTCTTGGTAATGATTCTAATGTTCATGAGAATATGACGCTGCCTAAATTGGATACATTTGTTTTGCTTACAAATGTAGGGCCTAGCTTGGAGAAGGATGAACATTGGAGCAAGAACCAGCATGGAGATGATGGCATGCGCAAAGGGGACAAGAATGGAGTTACAAGTGATGATTTCAGGACTTTGAAGCCACCATAATGAGTGCATGAAGCCTTGGACGAAATATACAAGATGCCACTTCATAATATTCGTCCATAGGCTATTCTAGGTGCTCGTCACCTTATTATTGGGCCAGGCCCATGTAATTTCGAAATACATTAGTATAGGCTATTTTTAGAGTCCGTATGTGTGGGGAAACAAGAGATAGGGTTAGTTTGGACCCTCCACCAAGGGCCACGAAATTCACCCC
Source organism: Aegilops speltoides (assembly GCA_021437245.1). Classification (NCBI taxonomy): domain Eukaryota; kingdom Viridiplantae; phylum Streptophyta; class Magnoliopsida; order Poales; family Poaceae; genus Aegilops; species Aegilops speltoides. The sequence continues at coordinate 32,594 of JAHHZJ010002349.1, forward strand.
TCTTCCTCCATATATACAGCCCTTAGGGCACCGTTTAGACTTGGGTTTTGTTTAGATTAAAAGTTCGCCATAGCTGCAACTTCGCGATTTCGTTTGTGTTCAACGACTGCACAAAGGCGTCCACAGAACCCCACCTTGATCAATAAAGCTTTCATCTTATATTCGCAATATCCAGATTGCAATCTCAGTTTCTTGCTTGTTCTTCGTTTGCTCGCAGGAAACAGACCTTCGTGGTCAGGTTGATCGTGCTCCGGCGTGGTCAATAACCTCTCGGAGTTGGTTTAGCGATTGCTAAAGCGCGACGTCCTCGCGCGTTCAGAGTCGGATCGTCAAAGTCGACTTCCACCAAAGCGAAATCCACCATCTCATCGAAAGACGGACACCTTTGCCTCTATCAAGTGGTATCAGATTTCCGGGTTGCTCGGTGAGATTTTACAGTTTTTCGTAGTTTAGATCGAGTCATTCTTCATACCTACAGTCCACGAAAAAGCCAAAAAAATTAGGGTTAGGTCATCATATCCGAACCAATCGAGCCTTTGCATAATCTTTTACGTATTTGCGTTGTTGAATTTGCGGTTGCATCGTCGTGTCTAGTTGCTGGTCTTAGAGTCTAGTCTTTTAGAGTTTCGAGTTCGGTCATAAGTTGTCACGCCACCGCCGCACCATCATCATCGCCCCGCCATCTACCACCACCGCTTATCCGCCACCGCTTGAATCCGTATCCATATACCACCACCACGACATATACCACCACCATATATCCACCACCAATCCGAGTTCCTTGCATGTTAGATTTGTTTTCGGGATCCATCTAATTTCCGATTCGTGTTTCCTTGTCTGAGTAGGTTTCGGATTCCAGCAATCTTTTGCCGTGCGTAGAAGAGGTTGGTTTCAAAAAAAAAAAAAAAAAATTTCCAAAAACGCCCTCCGTTTAGGCCCAAAATTTTCCAAAAACGCACGGGATAAAAAATTTTCGGCTATCCTATTTTAGGTGTTTCTAAGCGTATTGAGCGATCGCCGTTATAGAAAGTTTTTTGACCCGTTTCAGTTTTTGGGTCCCGCATCGAAAAAAAAAAAATTTGGTCGAAAAATTTCGTGCCCATCCTGTCGATTTGACACAGGAAGAGTTTTGAGACACTCGCCATTATAGTGATTTTTCGCAAAAAAAAAAAAAAGCAGCAAAAAAAAAAAAAAAAGCGCAAAAAAAAAAAGAGCGAAAAAAAAAATTCAGAGTGTGCTTTTCCTTTGATTACGTGCAGCGCCGTGATTTTGTTAGTGTTCTAGGCTCGCGTCTCTAGCACGGTCTAGCCTAGGACCAGACAAGATCCGTCGTTGAGCGTTTATTCAACTTTGCATCTCGATTTGATTATTGTTGACCCTTTTGCTACCATATTATAAGCCTTCCCAGCTCCACATACATCTACGTCGTGCGTTTGACTCTCCCCGCAATCGCTCTATCCAAGCTTTGAGAGTTTTGATTACAACGGTTGCCGATCACCTTTCTTCTTTGGGTAAGAACTGGTAAGAATTTGAGATTTGCTTGACGGATTTGTGACACCCACCACCACCTCTTGTTAGTAGTCTGTAGGATCATATTCTTGTGTGTTTCTATTGTTGCTAACCATGGCAGGATCACAATCCGACGAGACCTGATTGGGAGAACATGACGAACAAACAGCTACATGATAAATTTCAGCAAATGATGAGTGGACAGGTGCAAGATGTGGTAAACAGATTTGACGAGGCCATGGAGAAGATAGATGGCATTGAGAAGACGTTTGAAACAAAGCTTGATAGCAAGTTTGATGAATTGCTCGCGTTTTCCACAACCACCGCCGGCTGCACCTATCGCACCTCTGCAAGAACGACAACAACCACGCCCCTTCCGAATCAGTATGGACGAGCTCAGCGTGTTCCTATTGAGACAGACAAAATTCTGGTGCCGCTGCCATCGCTGTTGGTGCTTCTTTGGCTCCTGCCTCTGCTGCTGCTGGTACCGACGAGGATGATTATATGGGAGATTATGAGGATGAGGTTGATCAACATCAGAACTACGTGCAACCACCAGCACCACAACCACCAGGTCGTCCACATGCAAATAATGGCAATGCTAGGGCTCCCCTCAGGTACGAGATCATGACCATCTCCTAAACTGAAATTGAATATTCCACCATTTGAGGGTAGATATGTTCCCGATATATATCTTACTTGGGAGTTAGAAACTGAACAACGATTTACATGTTTACAATATCCTGAGGAGAGACGTGTTCCTGCTGCTGTTTGTGCTTTCACTAGCTTTGCATGTGTTTGGTGGTCTGAACATTGTAGATTATATCCTGTTCCAGCTACTTGGGCTGCTTTGAAAACTGCTATGCGTACTCGTTGGGTTCCACCATATTATCAACGTGAATTACTTCAAAAATTGCAGCGTTTAAGACAAGGAAAAATTCTGTAGAAGAATATTATCGGGAATTACAAACCGGCTTGATTAGATGTGGTATTGTTGAGGAGAATGAAGCTATGCTTGCACGTTTTTCGGGTGGATTAAATAGAGAGATTCAGACCATTCTAGACTATAAGGATTATAATAATATCACTCGCTTATTCCATCTTGCTTGTAAAGCTGAACGTGAAGTGCAGGATCGACAGGCATTGGCGCCGCACTAACTTTTCTGCAGGTCGACCTTCATCATGGACACCACGTGCATCATCTACTTCCACCGCACCATCACCTCCTTTAGGTGCCACCTCCAACCGTGATACAAGAAAGCAGGCACAAACACCACTATCTCGCCAAGAGCACACCGCTGGGCTGCACAGAGCTCTTCTTCCATGGCGTCAACAGGCACACAAGTGATATTATTTGTCGTCGTTGTAAGGGAAGAGGACATTTTATGAAAGAATGCAAATCTCAGCGTGTGATGATTGCTACGAGGATGGTGGGTATGAGTCCGCTAGTGACTATGATGAGGAGACTTTGGCTCTTATTACACATGAGGAACACGGTGGAGATGATTCTGATCATGAGACACAATACATGGCTGTGAAGATCTTGACAGTATGAATGTTTAGTTGCTCAACGTGTTTTGAGTGTGCAGGTTACACAAGCTGAGCAAAATCAGAGGCATAATTTGTTCCATACAAAGGAGTTGTGAAGGAACGTTCTATTCAGCGCCATCATAGATGGAGGGAGCTGCAACAACTTGGCTAGCATGGAGATGGTGGAGAAGCTATCTCTCACCACAAGACCACATCCACATCCTTACTACATCCAATGGTTCAACAACAGCGGCAAGGTGAAGGTAACACGTCTTGTTCGTGTGCATTTTAGTATCTCTACATATGCTGATTATGTTGATTGTGATGTGGTACCTATGCAAGCATGTTCCTTGTTACTTGGTAGACCATGGCAATTTGATAAAATTCTGTACACCATGGTAGAAACAATCAAGATACTCTTGTTCATAAGGATAAAAATATTACTTTGCTTCCTATGACTCCTGAGTCCATTTTGAAAGATGATATTAATAGAGCTAATAAAGCAAAACAGAGAAAAATAAGAGTGAAAATCAGATTGTGGCAAAAGAATTTGAGCAACACATGAAGACTAATAATAAACCATCTCTTGTTGCTTCGAAATTAAATTGAAAAGTGCATGTTTACTTGCCACCAAATCTGATATTGATGAGCTAGATTTTGGCAAATCTATTTGCTATGCTTTTGTGTGCAAAGAGGCATTATTTTCATTCGAGGACGTGCCTTCCTCTTTGCCCCTGCTGTCACTAACATTTTGCAGAGTTCACGACGTCTTTCCACAAGACGTGCCACCGGATTACCACCTATTCGAGGGATTGAGCATCAAATTGACTTAATTCCGGTGCATCATTACCCAACCGTGCACCATACCGTACCAATCCAGAGGAGACGAAGGAGATTATCGTCAAGTACAGGAGCTGCTCGACAAAGGTTATATCGCGAATCCCTTAGTCCTTGTCTGTTCCTATTATTCTAGTGCGAAAAAGGATGGTACGTCACGTATGTGTGTTGATTGTAGAGGCATCAATAATATTACTATTCGTTATCGTCACCCTATTCCTAGGCTAGATGATATGCTTGATGAATTGAGTGGCTCTACAATATTCTCCAAAGTTGATTTGCGTAGTGGATACCATCAAATTCGTATGAAATTGGGAGATGAATGGAAAACAGCATTTAAAACTAAGTTTGGATTATATGAGTGGTTAGTCATGCCTTTTGGGTTAACTAATGCACCTAGTACTTTCATGAGATTAATGAACGAAGTTTTACGTGCTTTCATTGGACGATTTGTGGTAGTCTATTTTGATGATATACTGATTTATAGCAAATCTTTGGAAGAACATTTGGAACATTTACGTGCTGTTTTTAATGCTCTACGTGATGCACGTTTGTTTGGTAACCTTGGGAAGTGCACCTTTTGCACCGACCGAGTATCTTTTCTTGGCTATGTTGTTACTCCACAGGGAATTGAAGTTGATAAAGCCAAGATTGAAGCTATTGAGAGTTGGCCGCAGCCCAAAACGGTCACACAAGTGAGGAGTTTCCTTGGCCTCGCTGGTTTCTATAGGCGTTTTGTGAGATTTCAGCACCATTGCTGCACCTCTCAATGAGCTTACAAAGAAGGATGTGCCTTTTGTTTGGGGTACCGCACAGGAAGAAGCCTTCACGGTATTGAAAGATAAGTTGACACATGCTCCTTTACTCCAACTTCCTGATTTTAATAAGACTTTTGAGCTTGAATGTGATGCTAGTGGAATTGGATTAGGAGGTGTGTTATTACAAGATGGCAAACCTGTTGCATACTTTTACGAAAAATTGAGTGGGCCTAGTCTGAATTACTCTACTTATGATAAAGAATTATATGCTCTTGTTGGACTTTAGAAACATGGCAACATTATTTATGGCCCAAAGAATTTGTTATACATTTCGATCATGAATCTTTGAAACATATTAAAAGTCAAGCTAAACTGAATCGTAGACATGCTAAATGGGTTGAATTCATTGAGACTTTCCTTATGTCATTAAACACAAGAAGGGTAAAGAAAATGTTATTCTTGATGCATTGTCTCGTCGCTATACTATGCTTTCACAACTTGACTTCAAAATATTTGGTTTGGAGACCATCAAAGATCAATATGTGCATGATGCTGATTTTAAAGATGTATTGCAGAATTGTAAAGAAGGAAGAACATGGAACAAGTTTGTCGTTAATGATGGGTTTGTGTTCGTGCTAACAAGCTATGCATTCCAGCTAGCTCCGTTCGTCTTTTGTTGTTGCAGGAGGCGCATGGAGGAGGACTAATGGGACACTTTGGCGTGAAGAAGACGGAGGACGTACTTGCTACACATTTCTTTTGGCCAAAGATGAGACGGGATGTTGAGCGTTTTATTGCTCGCTGCACTACATGTCAAAAAGCTAAGTCACGACTCAATCCTCATGGTTTATATATGCCTTTGCCTGTACCTAGTGTTCCTTGGGAGGATATATCGATGGACTTTGTTTTAGGTTTACCTAGAACAAAGAAGGAGAGGGATAGCATATTTGTTGTCGTGGATAGATTCTCGAAAATGGCACACTTTATACCATGTCATAAAAGCGATGATCTTGTCAATGTTGCTGATTTGTTCTTTCGTGAAATTATTCGCTTGCATGGTGTGCCAAATACTATTGTTTCAGATCGTGATACTAAATTTCTTAGCCACTTTTGGAGATGTTTATGGGCTAAGTTGGGGACTAAACTGCTTTTAGTACTACTTGTCACCCCAAACCGATGGACAAACTGAAGTAGTCAATAGAACATTGTCTACTATGCTTAGGGCTGTTCTAAAGAAAAATAAGAAAATGTGGGAGGAATGCTTGCCTCATATTGAATTTGCTTATAATCGTTCATTGCATTCTACTACTAAGATGTGCCCTTTTGAAGTTGTGTATGGTTTCCTACCTCGTGCACCTATTGATTTGTTGCCTCTTCCATCTTTGGAGAAGGTTAATTTTGATGCTAAAGAACGTGCTGAATTGATTTTAAAAATGCATGAGTTAACTAAGGAAAACATTGAGCGTATGAATGCTAAATATAAACTTGCTGGAGATAAGGGTAGAAAACATGTTGTGTTTGCACGGAGATCTTGTTTGGTTACATTTGCGTAAGGATAGATTTCTGATTTGCAAATCAAAGCTAATGCCACGTGCTGCTGGTCCCTTTAAGGTGTTGGAGAAAGTAAATGATAATGCATATAAACTTGAGCTGCTGCAGATTTTGGGGTTAGTCCCACTTTTAACATTGCAGATTTGAAGCCATATTTGGGTGAGGAAGATGAACTTCCGTCGAGGACGACTTCATTTCAAGAAGGGAGGATGATGAGGACATCAATACCATTGTTACACCCACAGCCCCCTGCTGCTATACATCTTGGACCAATTACTAGAGCTCACAAGACGCCAACTAAATTACCGGTACTTTCGTTTCTTGGTAATGATTCTAATGTTCATGAGAATATGACGCTGCCTAAATTGGATACATTTGTTTTGCTTACAAATGTAGGGCCTAGCTTGGAGAAGGATGAACATTGGAGCAAGAACCAGCATGGAGATGATGGCATGCATAAAGGGGACAAGAATGGAGTTACAAGTGATGATTTCAGGACTTTGAAGCCACCATAATGAGTGCATGAAGCCTTGGACGAAATATACAAGATGCCACTTCATAATATTCGTCCATAGGCTATTCTAGGTGCTGCGTCACCTTATTATTGGGCCAGGCCCATGTAATTTCGAAATACATTAGTATAGGCTATTTTTAGAGTCCGTATGTGTGGGGAAACAAGAGATAGGGTTAGTTTCGGACCCCTCCACCAAGGGCCACGAAATTCACCCCCTCTTCCTCCATATATACAGCCCTTAGGGCACCGTTTAGACTTGGGTTTTGTTTAGATTAAAAGTTCGCCATAGCTGCAACCAGCATTGCCGTTTGTGTTCAACGACGGACAAAGGCGTCACAGAACCCCACCTTGATCAATAAAGCTTTCATCTTATATTCGCAATATCCAGATTGCAATCTCAGTTTCTTGCTTGTTCTTCGTTTGCTCGCAGGAAACAGACCTTCGTGGTCAGGTTGATCGTGCTCCGGCGTGGTCAATAACCTCTCGGAGTTGGTTTAGCGATTGCTAAGGCGCGACGTCCTCGCACGTTCGTAGTCGGATCGTCAAAGTCGACTTCCACCAAAGCGAAATCCACCATCTCATCGAAAGACGGGACACCTTTGCCTCTATCACTTGGTCTTCGGGACGAACTTGATGTAGCTTGAGGTAGTCGTCCATCAAACGCTCGCACTCGAGGTACTCCTCGGGTTCGTGAGTCCCATAGAAAGGAATCGGGTGGTCGATGTCGAGGTCGTAGTAGCTCGTGGAAGTCGCGGACTTGAGCTTGGGGAGCTTCTCTTGAGCGTAGTCTTGGGGTTCTTGGTGGCGAATATGCCGTATGTCCGTAGGCGAAGATGCCTTGAAGTCGCTTGGCGAATATGCCAAGGGAGATGGTGAAGTCATTGAGCGGTTGTTGATGTAGAGCTCTTGACCTTCACGTTCTTGTTGGTGATTGTGTCGATGCCGATGTGATCTTGCCGGAGATGGTAGCTCGGAAGGATGTGCTCTTGAACGTCTTCTCGAAGATGAGGAAGATCGCTTGTAGGACTTGATGAGGGCTTTGATCTCCTCCATTTTAGCTTGCATCTTGGCGTCGGAGTTGTTGTTCATGGCATCGACTCGTCGTTGTTGTTGTAGATCGAAGGTGAAATGCCTTGCCTATCCATCACAAGACTCGAGTAGAGGTGAGTAGGAAATGAGATAAACAATACCAAGTTACCTTTTCCCAAAGTTGAGGATGTATCCCGTGTCACTCAATGTGAGATGAAAGAATAGTGGAATTGGTACCGGACTTGTTCACTCACACCTATCAAGTAGAGCTTATGGTAGAGCTCGGTGAGGATAGTGGCACAAAAATTTGATGCAAAATGTTAGCAAGAGTCAATAATGTTGAAAGAGATTCACAAATTCGCAAGTGAAACAAATGGACCAATAGCAAAGAATGGCACACGGAAACACACACACGGATAGATAAATGGGGTCGTGCAACCAAGGAATGAGCACACAATGTGGAATCCACGGAAAACGCTCGTGTTGCACAACTCAAGAGAGACGCTAGCACGATTGCTCAATAGGCGGATACGACACTTGTGCACAACCTATAAGATGCGAAATGGATAAACTTTCTATCCCAAGTATGCTATGTATGTATGGTTCCCGGTGTTTCCCTCAAGCATGATATCATATGATGTCGATTTTGGTATGGCTCTTATGTTCAATGGGGTATGATGCTATGGCACTTGCTCATGAGCTCTTTGCTCTCATTTTGCTTAAAAGCTTTTTTTCTCTATGGCCACTTTTGCACAATGCACAAACCAAGATAGCAATTGTGTATATGCGGGAACAAACTTGAGGCACAATGGATGATATGATACCAAGATGATATGGTATGTATGCTATGGGAAGTATGATCACTAATGTGCACAAGTCACGTTGCCGGCAATACTCAAATGGCTAGTCTCGACAGGCAAGTAACGCAAAATGGGCTAGGGGTTAACAATGCAATTGCAAGGGAATATACAAAGGTGTCGTCGAGGTTACCGTCCTTGGCAATGATGAGAGGCGGTGTTGCCGATGTCGACCCGTTCCTAGTTAGCTGAAACACCCTAGGAAACGGAAAAACCGCAAACTCAAAATCCAAATGCAAATGTCAAATGGTGGTAGCGGAAAAGCGGTGGTGGTGTTGCACAATGCGGAAGTGGAATGATGGGCTAAACACGAGTCGGAGTTGAAGTTGTCGTCCCTAAGTAGCCGAAACACCTTAGGAGACACAAGCCACAACTCAAACAAGCTCAAACAACAATTGGGTTAAGTTTGGGTGGCGGAAGTGTATGGTGGGCACGTCTATGCGGAAGTGGTGGTGGTGGTTGATGAAGAAGCAATTGTCCCTAAGTAGCCGAAACACCTTAGGAGACTCTAGTCACAACTCAAACAACCATGAGGAACAAAATTGGTTAGGTTGCGGAAGTCGGTGGTGGTGTAGCGGATGATATGGTGGAAGGCCTAGGCAAACCTGCCAAATTTCCAGAAATTTGATGGAGTCAAATGGTGTTGGTGTTATTTTTGTGGGATGGGGGATGTCAATAGCTTCAAAACAAGCTAAAGAACGTCAAAATCGGACTCCGGATGAATTAGTTATGCACAAAACGGTGAAACGGGAAAATCTGAAATCCTAGGGGTCGGATGTTGATGAGGACATCAATACCATTGTTACGCCCACAACCCTTGCTGCTATTCATACTGGACCAATTACTAGAGCTCGCGCACGTCAACTAAATTACCAGGTACTTCCGTTTCTTGGTAATGATTCTAATGTTCATGAGAATATGATGCTGCCTAAATTGGATACATTTGTTTTGCTTACAAATGAAGGGCCTAGCTTGGAGAAGGATGAACATTGGAGCAAGAACAAGCATGGAGATGATGGCATGCGCAAGGGGGACAAGAATGGAGTTACAAGTGATGATTTCAGGACTTTGAAGCCACCATAATGAGTGCATGAAGTCTTGGACGAAATATACAAGATGCCACTTCATAAATTTCGTCCAGGAGGCTATTCTAGGTGCAGCGTCACCTTATTATTGGGCCAGGCCCATGTAATTTCGAAATACATAAGTATAGGCTATTTTAGAGTCCATGTGTGGGGAAACAAGAGATAGGGTTAGTTTTGGACCCCTCCACCAAGGGCCACGAAATTCACCCCTCTTCCTCCATATATACAGCCCTTAGGGCACCGTTTAGACTTTGGGTTTTGTTTAGATTAAAGTTCGCCATAGCTGCAACTTGCAGCGTGCCGTTTGTGTTCCACGACCGGACAAAGGCGTCACAGAACCCCACCTTGATCAATAAAGCTTTCCTCTTATATTCGCAATATCCAGATAGCAATCTTAGTTTCTTGCTTGTTCTTCGTTTGCTGCAGGAAGCAGACCTTCGTGGTCGTTGATCGTGTTCGGCGTGGTCAATAACCTCTCGGAGTTGGTTTAGCGATTGCTAAGGCGCGACGTCCTCGCACGTTCGTAGTCGGATCGTCAAAGTCGACTTCATCCAAAACGATAGCCACCATCTCATCGAAAGACGGGACACCCTCGCCTCTATCAGATGTCCGGGGTTGAGCCCGGATTTCCGGGGCTGTCTGTCCAGAACCGAGCAGATTTGGCGCTCCAGGAGCCGGATGTCCGGCTTGGGGCCCGGATGTCCGGCTAGATGGCCCGGATGTCCGGCCAGATGGCCCGGATGTCCGGCCTGAGGCCCGGATGTCCGGCCCGACGATTCCAGATCGAGATTTGGACTTCGAAACTCGATTTGGGGCGGAAATGGATCATTTCAAGAGCAAAATTTGATGGATTTTGTGGATGGAAGATGGGGAAACTTGGGGAGATGCTAGATCCACTTGAAACCAAGCAAATCCATGGATCAAAATCAACAAAACATCATCAAATTAACAAATCAAAAAAAATTTGGGGGCTATTTTTGGTGGGGATTTTCAGATTTAGGACGAAAACAACAAAATCAAGCTGGAAAACACGGGGTAGGGGCTCCAAAAACGTGATCAACGTGGCTCATGATACCATAATGATGTAGGGTGGAACCCTATAGCGTCGATCTTTCACGTTTGGAGTGGGATCCCTCGAAGAACACGATGAACACGGGGAAGAACGGGGAGAAATCACAAGCGGAAACACTCAAGAACAAGTCCAAATGACACATCCACTAGACAATCAAACACCCAAGATCCACAAGGTACATGAACAACAAAGGGAAAGATACAAGGTAAGGTTCATCTCCAAGAGGAGGTCTTGATGATATCCTAGATGGATCTTCCCACAAGGGGGTCTTGATGATATCCCGCGGGATCTTCTCCTAGATGGAGGTCTTGGCCTCCAATGGAGTAGTGGTCTCTCTCTCTCAAGAGTAGAGATAGGTAGGAGCAAAGCTCACCTAAGAATGAGCTATCACTTTGCTAACCCTAACTAGGAGGAGGGGGAGAAGTATATATAGTGCTAGTACAAGTTGGGGTGAGTTGGAGGGGTACATGGGCCCTTGGCCCGGTCACTGTGCGCAGACATGCGCCGGATGTCCGGGCTGGGGGCCGGATGTCCGGGGCTTCGCGAGGCGCCGGATGTCCGGGGCTCGGGCCGGATGTCCGGGCTGAAGTGCAAAACTTGGTGCGTTACATCGTCGATGCCGGATTTCCGGGGGAAAGGCCGGATGTCCGGGCTTTGGCGAGGCGCCGGATGTCCGGGGTTGGCGCCGGATGTCCGGCCGCTGATGCTGCTGGCCGTCTGCTGGTGCAGCTCCTTGGCGGCTGCACAGGCGCCAGATGTCCGGCCTCTGGCCCGGATGTCCGGCCGATGTAGCTTCAGTAGCTCCGTCTTCTTCCGTCGTCGCTTCTAGGCTTCCCTCGTGGATGGTGTAGTTGTTCCTTGGCGCTTGCACTCCTCCTCAACATCCGTGAAGCTTCGACAATACCTATGCATGCACATGGGAGAAGTGTCAAGTAGTATACCATCCTCGAAGGGGTCAAGTGAGCATGTATAAAGGAGAAGATTCACCTTTGAGTATGTGAAGTAGATGTGGCACGTGTCACTTGCCAAACGAACTCTTGACATGGTGATGTCCATAGGATGCTCCGCATCATGACGTCCATATTCCTAAACTGAAATTAAATATTCCACCATTTGAGGGTAGATATGTTCCTGATATATATCTTACATGGGAGTTAGAAACTGAACAACGTTTTACATGTTTACAATATCCCGAGGAGAGACGGGTTGCTGCTGCTGTTTGTGCTTTCACTAGTTTTGCATGTGTATGGTGGTCTGAACATTGTAGATTATATCCTATTCCCGCTACTTGGGCTGCTTTGAAAACTGCTATGCGTACTCGTTGGGTTCCACCATATTATCAACGTGAATTGCTTCAAAAATTGCAGCGTTTAAGACAGGGAAAAAAAATTTGTAGAAGAATATTATCAGGAATTACAAACTGGCATGATTAGATGTGGTATTGTTGAGGAGAATGAAGCTATGCTTGCACGTTTTATAAGTGGATTATATAGAGAGATTCAGACCATTCTAGACTATAAGGAGTGATAGAAGCAGAGGTGTCCCGTCTTTCGATGAGATGGTGGATTTCGCTTTGGTGGAAGTCGACTTTGACGATCCGACTACGAGCGTGCGAGGACGTCGCGCCTTAGCAATCGCTAAACCAACTCCGAGAGGTTATTGACCACGCCGAACACGATCAACCTGACCACGAGGTCTATTTCCTGCGAGCAAGCGAAGAACAAGCAAGAAACTGAGATTGCAATCTGGATATTGCGAATATAAGATGAAAGCTTTATTGATCAAGGTGGGGTTCTGTGGCGCTTTGTGCGGTCGTTGAACACAAAGCGGCACGAAGTTGCAGCTATGGCGAACTTTTGATCTAAACAAAACCCAAAGTCTAAACGGTGCCCTAAGGGCTGTATATATGGAGGAAGAGGGGAGAATTTCGTGGCCCTTGGTGGAGGGGTCGAAACTAACCCTATCTCTTGTTTCCCACACATACGGACTCTAAAAATAGCCTATACTAATGTATTTCGAAATTACATGGGCCTGGCCCAATAATAAGGTGACGCAGCACCTAGAATAGCCTCTGGACGAAATTTATGAAGTGGCATCTTGTATATTTCGTCCAAGGCTTCATGCACTCATTATGGTGGCTTCAAAGTCCTGAAATCATCACTTGTAACTCCATTCTTGTCCCCCTTGCGCATGCCATCATCTCCATGCTTGTTCTTGCTCCAATGTTCATCCTTCTCCAAGCTAGGCCTGATGAGGACATGACTACCTTGGATAAGACCAAAAATATTGCATACATGCATATTTGTCAGGTGATTTCTAGTGCAAACTATTCAATAATATATTTATCTTATCCAGAACAAAAATACTTCACATACTTTTGTGTTTTGTCTAATTGCAGGTGTATGGGACATTTGTACAATCCACATATGAAGATAAGGGAAAAGGAGATGTTTAGGTGCTGTTCAAAAAGTCTTCTCACGTCACTTTTGGGCCAAGAGAAGATAGAGTCCAAGTCTCTCACGTTCTGAATTCAGATTCGGACTGCACAGACATACCTGACTCAAAACGTCAACAACTTTTTCATACGGACTCCGAATTGGGTGATTCTTGTTTTGTTGGAAAGTAGATTTCATGCTCTTTCCAGCACAGTTGGAATCACCTTAAAAGCCGTCCGGAGCGTTGAGTTATGGACGAAACAATCTGACGCTGCACCAGAATCCGAGTCAAACTACAAGTCCAAAGGTGTTACGTCACCTCCACTTGGGCCCATTGGCCTTGTACGAACTAGGGTTAGTTTTAGGCTGCCTTGGGACGTTCTCCCACCTCCTTGGCCGCCACCCCTTGCTCCTATATAAGTAGATCCATCTAGTAGCTTTTTCCTTGGGTTTTGTTTAGATCAAAAGTTCGCCATAGCTGCAACTTCGCGTACTTCGTTTGTGTTCAACGACCAGACAAAGGCGTCACAGAACCCCACCTTGATCAATAAAGCTTTCATCTTATATTCGCAATATCCAGATTGCAATCTCAGTTTCTTGCTTGTTCTTCGTTTGCTCGCAGGAAATAGACCCTCGTGGTCAGGTTGATCGTGCTCCGGCGTGGTCAATAACCTCTCGGAGTTGGTTTAGCGATTGCTAAGGCGCGACGTCCTCGCGACGTTCAGTAGTCGGATCGTCAAAGTCGACTTCCACCAAAGCGAAATCCACCATCTCATCGAAAGGCGGGACACCTCTGCCTCTATCAAGTGGTATCAGTTTTCAGGTTGCTCGGTGAGATTTTACAGTTTTCATAGTTTAGATCGCATCATCATTCATACCTATAGTCCATGAAAAAGCCACAAAAAAGTTAGATCTGTTCATCCTTTATCCAAGCCATCGAGCCTTTGCAATTTTCTATTCGTTGCTTGCATAGTTGAATTATCGGTTGCATCGTCGTGTCGGTTGCTGGTCTTAGTGTCTAGTTCCTTTAGAGTTTGAGTTCTGTTCACATTAGTCACGCCGCTGCATCATTATCCCTTCGCTGTCCACCATCCCATCTATTAATTTCCACCACGTGCTCTGCGCTGTCCATGGTCATAATCATAGTTGAGGTCATTCACATCTTCGCTTTGATCCAATCTGCATCTTATCTAGTTTGTCTTGGAAAGAGGAGAAAAAAAAGAGAGAAAAAAAGAGAAAAAAAAAAAAAAAGAAAAAGAGAAGAAAAAAGAAAAAGTGTGAGAAAAAAAGAGAAAAAACGGATCTATCTAGAATCAATCTCGTACCTGAATTCGGATTGGAATCTGTTTTATGCACTCTTCAGTAAAACAGGTGTATCTTCCTCATACGAAGTCCGTTTTGGCTCGTGAGTACTCAAATTGAAGCTAGCGACGAGCCGCATCTAAATAGTTGCAGAAGCTAGTTCAATATTTGCCACCTCAAAATCGTCTTCTAAATAGGTCTTTTGCCCTCCGAAGTTCGTGAGCACAGCTTGTTCCAATTTTTCAGGCCAGTTTTAGAATTCTTTGACTCCTCATATCAACTCAGAATTGAGTGATTCTTTTTGCATTGGAAAGCTTGAGTTAGTAGCATTCTTTGAAAATTTATCAGAAAATTGGCTCAAACTTTTCAAGAGGAAAGTTGAGAGAGAGTTGTTGTATATCCTGCGTGGCAGTTGTTTTTCATCATTATCTTCACTTATATCTTGCTGTCAAGAGCTACTTAGTATCCTTCATTGATGCTAGTTGTGCTACGCCGTGACCTCATTAGTGTTCTAGGCTCGCGTCTCTAGTCCGGTCTAGCCTAGGACCAGCACGAGTACCGTCGTTGAGCGTTTATTCAACATTGCATCTTTGAATTGATTATTGCTAAATTTTTGCTACCATATATAGCCAACCCAGCTCACATATTTCTACACCGTGTATCGTCGTTCCCCTGGCAATCGCTTTACACACTCTTGAGTTACTTGACATCGCTGGTTGCTGTCACCACCGCCGCATGGTAAGAACTTGTAAGATATTGATATTTGCTTTCTTGTGAGAACTTCACAACCACATCCTAGTAGTTCATAGGAACATTATTCTGGAATTTTGTTTCTTGTTTCTACTAATCATGACAGTTCGGAGATAGAAGTTCTTGCACGATGGACACATCTTCACCATCACGAGTTGGGACAGCACACACAACCACATGGTCAGATTATCTCTTTACCGTCATTTGAGGGTAGATTTAATCCTGCTATTTATCTTGCTTGGGAGTTTGAAGTAGAACAAGTTTTTAGTAACCATGACTTTTCTGAACTTGAGTGAGTACGATCTGCCACTAGAGCATTTACTGGTTTTGCTTCAGTTTGGTGGAGTGTGCATTGTAAGAAAAATATTGATAACCAACCCACAACTTGGAAAGATTTGAAAGATGTAATGAGACAACATTTTTCCCTCCTTACTATCATCGTGAATTGCTTGCCATAAATTTGAACAATTTAAACAAGGCAACAACACTGTTCATGCTTACTACAAAGAGTTCAAATCTTATATGCATCATTGTGACATAGAAGAATCTAAGGATGATACAATGAATAGATTTTTGGTGGTTTGAACCATGATATTCAGGAAAGATTTCAGTATATTCCTCGTTGCATTCTTGGTATGTATGTTCGTGCTTGTACCTTTGAGAGACAGATACAGGAGGATGCATTGGGTGACTACAACAACTACTATTCCAGTTCATGCTCACCACCGCGGTTGGTTCCTCCACCGTTGCACCTACTAGAGCAGCCCACCTCGGATTGTGGCGCAGCATCATCTCAAGAGCATGGTGCATTGTCTACGTCTGTACCTACATCAGCGATGTCTTTGCGACAAGGTAACAGTAAAGGTATTGATGATATAACTTTACATGAGAATGATGCATCCGTAGTTAACTTGAATGCATCATGTGTTGAGTTACCTGGTGATTTGAGCACATCACCTATTTTAGAGAATCTTGAAACTATCATGAATGCGTCATGTGATCAAACAACTGAAATACCAACAATTTTGAGTGCACCCATTGAATTAACTGTTGATGCAAAAGAATCAATGTTTAATCATTTTGATATGACCTCTAATCTTGGTGATGATTTTGTGTCGAATGACTCATTGCATGTTTGCTTATCTAAGCATGTTGTAGCATGTAAATTTGATTCAAATAAGGTTTATTCACCAACGTTGGGATGGTTTAATGATGAACATTGTCAAACTTTTGAAATAAATAAGAGCTTCACTTATATGTGCAAACTGAGTTGCAATATTTTCATGCCTTCTAGTTCTTGTGCTAATTTGTTGGCTTTAGATTTTATGAACTATGCAAGTTACTCATCTATTCATGTGTCATATATGCAAAAATCAAGGAAGTAAAATGGATGGCGTATACATATACAACATTTACACCTTGTCTCTTTTGTTAGCCACATTTCAGATTAAGCAACGCCGAGGACGGCTTTGTTTTCAAGAAGGGAGGATGATGAGGACATGACTACCTTGGATAAGACCAAAATATTGCATACATGCATATTTGTCGGTGATTTCTAGTGCAAACTATTCAATAATATATTTATCTTATCCGAACAAAAATACTTCACATACTTTTGTGTTTTGTCTAATTGCAGGTGTATGGGACATTTGTACAATCCACATATGAAGATAAGGGAAAAGGAGATGTTTAGGTGCTGTTCAAAAAGTCTTCTCACGTCACTTTTGGGCCAAGAGAAGATAGAGTCCAAGTCTCTCACGTTCTGAATTCAGATTCGGACTGCACAGACATACCTGACTCAAAACGTCAACAACTTTTTCATACGGACTCCGAATTGGGTGATACTTGTTTTGTTGGAAAGTAGATTTCATGCTCTTTCCAGCACAGTTGGAATCACCTTAAAAGCCGTCCGGAGCGTTGAGTTATGGACGAAACAATCTGACGCTGCACCAGAATCCGAGTCAAACTACAAGTCCAAAGGTGTTACGTCACCTCCACTTGGGCCCATTGGCCTTGTACGAACTAGGGTTAGTTTTAGGCTGCCTTGGGACGTTCTCCCACCTCCTTGGCCGCCACCCTTGCTCCTATATAAGTAGATCCATCTAGTAGCTTTTTCCTTGGGTTTTGTTTAGATCAAAAGTTAGCCATAGCTGCAACTTCGCGTGCCGTTTGTGTTCAACGACCAGACAAAGCGCCAGAACCCCACCTTGATCAATAAAGCTTTCATCTTATATTCGCAATATCAGATTGCAATCTCAGTTTCTTGCTTGTTCTTCGTTTGCTCGCAGGAAATAGACCCTCGTGGTCAGGTTGATCGTGCTCGGCGTGGTCAATAACCTCTCGGAGTTGGTTTAGCGATTGCTAAAGGCGCGGCGTCCTCTTACGTTAAGTAGTCGGATCGTCAAAGTCGACTTCCACCAAAGCGAAATCCACCATCTCATCGAAAGACGGGACACCTCTGCCTCTATCAAGGCCCTTCATTTGTAAGCAAAACAAATGTATCCAATTTAGGCAGCATCATATTCTCATGAACATTAGAATCATTACCAAGAAACGAAAGTACCTGGTAATTTAGTTGGCGTGCGCGAGCTCTAGTAATTGGTCCAGTATGTATAGCAGCAGGGGCTGTGGGTGTAACAATGGTATTTATGTCCTCATCATCCTCCCCTTCTTGAAATGAAGTCGTCCTCGACGGAAGTTCATCTTTCTCACCCAAATATGGCTTCAAATCTGCAATGTTAAAAGTGGGACTAACCCCAAAATCTGCAGGCAGCTCAAGTTTATATGCATTATCATTTACTTTCTCCAACACCTTAAAGGGACCAGCAGCACGTGGCATTAGCTTTGATTTATAAATCAGAAATCTATCCTTACGCAAATGTAACCAAACAAGATCTCCGGTGCAAGCACAACATGTTTTCTACCCTTATCTCCAGCAAGTTTATATTTAGCATTCATCGCTCAATGTTTTCCTTAGTTAACTCATGCATTTTTAAAATCAATTCAGCACGTTCTTTAGCATCAAAATTAACCTTCTCCGAAGATGGAAGAGGCAACAAATCAATAGGTGCACGAGGTAGGAAACCATACACAACTTCAAAGGGCACTTCTTAGTAGTAGAATGCAATGAGCGATTATAAGCAAATTCAATATGAGGCAAGCATTCCTCCCACATTTTCTTATTTTTCTTTAGAACAGCCCTAAGCATAGTAGACAATGTTCTATTGACTACTTCAGTTTATCCATCGGTTTGGGGTGACAAGTAGTACTAAAAAGCAGTTTAGTCCCCAACTTAGCCCATAAACATCTCCAAAAGTGGCTAAGAAATTTAGTATCACGATCTGAAACAAATAGTATTTGGCACACCATGCAAGCGAATAATTTCACGAAAGAACAAATCAGCAACATTGACAAACATCATCGCTTTTATGACATGGTATAAAGTGTGCCATTTTAGAGAATCTATCCACGACAACAAATATGCTATCCTCCCTTCTTTGTTCTAGGTAAACCTAAACAAAGTCCATAGATATATCCTCCCAAGGAACACTAGGTACAGGCAAGGCATATATAAACCATGAGGATTGAGTCGTGACTTAGCTTTTTGACATGTAGTGCAGCGAGCAATAAAGCGCTCAACATCCGTCTCATCTTTGGCCAAAAGAAATGTGTAGCAAAATCGTCCTCCGTCTTCTTCACGCCAAAGTGTCCCATTAGTCCTCCTCCATCGCCTCCTGCAACAACAAAAGACGAACGGAGCTAGCTGGAATGCATAGCTTGTTAGCACGGAACACAAATCCATCATTAACGACAAACTTGTTCCATGTTCTTCCTTCTTTACAATTCTGCAATACATCTTTAAAATCAGCATCATGCACATATTGATCTTTGATGGTCTCCAAACCAAATATTTTGAAGTCAAGTTGTGAAAGCATAGTATAGCGACGAGACAATGCATCAGCAATAACATTTTCTTTACCCTTCTTGTGTTTAATGACATAAAGGAAAGTCTCAATGAATTCAACCCATTTAGCATGTCTACGATTCAGTTTAGCTTGACTTTTAATATGTTTCAAAGATTCATGATCAGAATGTATAACAAATTCTTTGGGCCATAAATAATGTTGCCATGTTTCTAAAGTCGAACAAGAGCATATAATTCTTTATCATAAGTAGAGTAATTCAGACTAGGCCCCTCAATTTTTTCAGAAAAGTATGCAACAGGTTTGCCATCTTGTAATAACACACCTCTAATCCAATTCCACTAGCATCACATTCAAGCTCAAAAGTCTTATTAAAATCAGGAAGTTGGAGTAAAGGGCATGTGTCAACTTAGCTTTCAATACCGTGAAGGCTTCTTCCCCATGCGGTACCCCAAACAAAAGGCACATCCTTCTTTGTAAGCTCGTTGAGAGGTGCAGCAATGGTGCTGAAATCTCTCACAAAACGCCTATAGAAACCAGCGAGGCCAAGGAAACTCCTCACTTGTGTGACCGTTTTGGGCTGCGGCCAACTCTCAATAGCTTCAATCTTGGCTTTATCAACTTCAATTCCCTGTGGAGTAACAACATAGCCAAGTGATAGAGGCGGGGGTGTCCCGATCTTTCGATGAGATGATAGCTATCGATTTGGTGGAGACGACTTTGACGATCCGACTACAAACGTGCACGACGTTGCGCCTTAGCAATCGCTAAACCAACTCCGAGAGGTTATTGACCAGGCCGGAGCACAATCAACCTGACCACGAAGGTCTATTCCTGCAAGCAATCGAAGAACAAGCAAGAATATGATAAAAGCAATCTGAATATTGCGAGTATATATGAAGTATTGATAAAGGTGGGGATCCGTGGCGGTCTTGGTCTGGTTGTTGGACACAAGCGAAGTACACGAAGTTGCAATGGCTAACTTTTAACTAAACAAAGCCCAAGGAAAAAGCTACTAGATGGATCTACTTATATAGGAGCAAGGGGTAGCGGCCAAGGAGGTGGGAGAACGTCCCAAGGCAGCCTAAAACCAACCCTAGGTCGTACAAGGCTCATGGGCCCAAGTGGAGGTGACGTAACACCTTTGGACTTGTAGTTTGACTCGGATTCTGCTGCAGCGTTAGATTGTTTCGTCCATAACTCAACGCTGCGGACGGATTTTAAGGTGATTCCAATTGTGCTGGAAAGATCATGAA
>JAHHZJ010002350.1:0-32141 GCA_021437245.1 Aegilops speltoides
AGAAGGAAAGGGAGATGGCTACGATCCGCTCGACCATCTACCAGCAAGACTTGCGTCGCCTTTACGCCCGAAAATGTGAGGTCGAGCCTTCCGGGAAGGGATCTGGTCCTTCAAGTGGATCGCGAAACAACATAAGCTCGCTCCCTCACAGGAAGGGCCTTCATCGTCACAAAGGTTCTCCTGGCAGGGCATATCGTCTCTGGCGTCGAACACAATATCGAAGAACCCGAGCTTGGAATGCGGATCTGCTCCGCCCGTTTACATAAAGTTTTTCACTTTCGGATGAGTTGTAATAAAATACTACGTAGTTCATGGGCTTGAAATAATAGTGTCATAGTTCCTTCATAGTTTTTGTCACTCTTTATTTTTGTCGATAAAATTTCCCCGAGTGGGTGGCTTAGTCGCGAATCCGTTTACGCCTAAGTTTGTACAAATCCTACAGAGTGGCAAGCGGACTTCCACTCGGGGTTTAACTACTGACCGATGCTACGCCTAAGTAACTAAAATCCTCAAGTGGTAAGCCGGACTTCCACTCGGAGCTTCACTGCAGCCAGTGCCGCCTAAGTTATAAAATCCTCTACAAGTGGCAAGCAGACTTCCACTCGGGGCTTAACTACAGCCCAATGCTGCGCCTAAGTAACTAAAAATCCTTCCAGTGGTAAGCCAGACTTCCACTCGGAGCTTCTTCAACCAGTGCTCGCCTAAGTTGTAAAAATCTACCAGTGGCAAGCCAAACTTCCACTCGGAGGCTTAAGCTGCAGCCAGTGCTCGCCTAAGTTATAAAATCCTACCGAGTGGCAAGCCGGACTTCCACTCGGGAGCTTAACTACTGCCAGTGCTCGCCTAAATAACATGTGTGCTGCACTTAAGGAGGGCGAGGGGCAGGTCATTGCGACCCTCTCCTCCGAGCTACACCATAAGTATGATGTAGCTCACACAGGAAAGGCAGAGGTGCGGGTCATTGCGACCCTCTCCTCAGAGCTTCAACACAAATACAACGGAAATCCCTCTGAGAGTGAAAAGCAAACCTCTCACTCGGGGGCTTAAATGCAACCAGTGCTGCGCCTAAGATATAGAAAATCCTCACAGTGAAGAGCAAACCTCTCACTCAGGGGCTTAGCTTACTGACCAGTGCTCGCCTAAGATATAAGAAATCCTCCAGAGTGAAGAGCAAACCTCTCACTCGGGGGCTTAAGCTGCGCACCAGTGCTGCGCCTAAGATGTAAGAAATCCTCTACAGTGAAGAGCAAACCTCTCACTCGGGGCTTAAGCTACAGCCAGTGCTCGCCTAAGGTATAATAAATCCTACCAGTGAAAGCAAACCTCTCACTCGGGGCTAGCTGCAGCCGGTGCTGCCCTAAGGAATAAATCATTGCGGTAGGCACCTTCTTTGTGGACACGCAAAAGCGATTCGAGCCAAAAGCGATCATATCAAACATCAATCCAAATTTAGGTCGATACCTAAAGGCAAGAGTGCTCGGGCACTAAGCACATTAAGGTTTTATCGGTTACAATTCCACTTTCGACATCTGAGGCAAATTTAAAGTGTAAGACTCAAGGAAAGTTTTTACCCCTCACTGTGGAGGCTGGAAGAACAACGAACTCGTCGAGGTCAATCCCATCTGCGATCCGTGTAGCAGCAGCGATGAGGAGTCTCCATGAAGGACACGAAGTCGTGTTTCTTGGTGTTGGCCACTCGGAGAGTATCCAGCTTATATTCTCGTGCATCCTTGCAATGGACTCGCGCCGGAACAGGCGACATCTGCGCCCACGGCGAAGACTTCTTACACTCCTGCACTTTCGGTCGGAGGCGGCGTTCGGTCGAGCCATCAACGACTCGAGTCATTTTGGAGTGTCGCCCGGGCGGGCGTCGAGTCGATCTTGGGGCGTAGCAACCTTCACCTTGCGAGGTAATCCCGACAGTGACAACAGGACTCGGTCGGAAGCGTTCATAGCAACTTCATCATTCACGGAGAATGGCCGAGGTCAAGGTTAAATCTCCAAGCGGCAGGTTTCTTCTTCAAAGTTCTGACGAGAACTACGCAAAGACAAAACCCGAATCAAGAAAATAGTCGAATGGGAACATAACAGTTGGAAGAATTGGTGAGTGTAAAGACTACCTTGAGCATAAGGAACAATTTTTTTAGCAAGACCACCGAGGAAGCCTTCCACGTCATTCTTCTTCCCAGTCATTGGTTGATCTTCTCAATCGAGTGGTCTTGTCGACTTCGATCGGTCGACATCCTTGGTGGCAATGGCGGAGCAGCCTTGATTGGCGTTGTCTGTTCGAGCTTGGTGACTTGAAAGTGCAACTAATCCCGGTGGTTTTGGTAATTAATAACAACATATATATCATTGAACTAATTGTTTCTTGAGGATATTTGAAAGTTGATTGATATGGGTATGCAATGATTGATGATGTGGACCCCTCAAAATGCTAAGGAAAACATTGGCAAAAGCTCAAGACTCTATTTTTGGTTTAGTGATCCAAGATCACATTGAGTCCATAGGAAAGCCAATACTATTAAAGGGGATGAGGTTATGATGATGATCTGGTTGCTCAAAGTGCTTAGTGATTTATCTCTCAAACTATCGACAATCTTTCATTCCAACATAAACTCATAAGTAATCTCGGTCCCCCGATTCCATAAACTTCAGTCACACAAGATGAACCACCTCAGCCATATACCCAAACCCTAGTAATTTGGATTTTCGATTCCAAACTCGGTCTTACGAAATTGGTGTTGTAACATACATAACATACGTACTCAAATCGGTGTCACGAGATGAGAAAATCGGTCCCGAGATTGGCAAACCCTAGACTTTGGAAGAATCGGACTACAAGAGATTGTATTTTCGGTCCCAAAGAAAATCCCAACGTTCTAAGATTTGAACTTTCGGTCTCACCGAGTTGTCAACAGTTCGACCGAGATTGGTCAAATGTGTGTAATGGTTGGATTTTGTGTGGAGGCTATAAATACCCTCCACCTCCTCTTCATTAGTGGAGAGCCATCGAAAGAACTACCACTCCTACCTTACATTTACGAGAAGAAAACTACCTACCCTTGTGTTGAGATCAAGTTGCTCCTCCCACCATATGAAACTTGATTTCTAGCCTTCCCAAGTTGCTTTCCTCAATCCCTTCTTCCACCACAGCCAAATCAGTGAGGAGAGTTGAGTGTTGGGGAGATTATCATTTGAAGCACAAGAGCAAGGAGTTCATCATCACCAACACCATCTATTACCTTTTGGAGGTGGTGCCTCCTAGATTAGTTGGGTGTGGCTTGGGAGCCTCCGTCAAGATGTGGAGTTGAACCAAGAAGTTTGTAAGGGCAAGGAGATCGCCTGCTTCGTGAAGATCTACCCCAGTAAGGCTAGTCCTCCGTGGGCGTAAGCCATGATGGCATAGACAAGGTTGCTTCTTCGTGGACCCTTAGTGGGTGGAGCCCTCAGTGGACTCTGCTTGGCCGTTACCCTCAGTGGGTTGAAGTCTCCATCAGCGTGGATTGGCGATAGCACCACCTACTCGGAACCACGAGAAAAATCTCCGTGTCTCAAAGCTGCGTTTGCTCTTCTCCACCTCTATTTACTACATGTGCAATTTACTTTCGCTGCCACTACTCTAGAATTGCATGTGTGGGTGATACTTGACTTGGTCATCATTGTGAACTTGCTAAAACTTGTCCTAATCAAAGGCTAAACTTTTAAATTGTCAAGTAGTCTAATCACCCCCTCTAGACATACTTCCGATCCTACAAGTGGTATCGAGCTTTGGTTTCCATTGGATTGGTTTCCATTGCATTGGACTCCATAAGCTTGGTTTCACAACCTAGGAGAGTATGGCGTCTAGTGAGGTAATTTCCGTAGAGGTCCTTACTTTGATGGTTCAAATTTTGCTAGTTGGAAGCACAAAATGAAAATGCATATTCTTGGACATAACCACGCATGGGGCATTATTTGTGTTGGCTTGCAAGGTGAGTTCTTGAGGAAGGAAAAGTTCGGATCGTGAAGCTCTGCGGATGAGTTGCGGATGTTCTGAACAATGCTCAAGCTTGTGACATTCTCTTCAATGCTTTGTGTCGAGGAGTTCAACAAGATCAGCCGTCTTGAGAATGCAAAAGAGATTTGGGATACTTTGGTGAAATGCGAAGGTACCGAGTCGTGAAGGAATCAAAGCTAGATGTTCTTCAAGGTCGACTTGACAAGTTCAAGATGAAGGAAGGTGAAGAAGTCGCTGAAATGTACTCGGGCTTGCTCTCATCACAAATGAGATGGCAGGCTTGGGAAGCGAAGAAATGACCGACCGATTCATCATCAAGAAGATTCTCAGAGCTTTGGATGGAAAGTATGACACCGTGTGCACTTTGATCCAAATGATGCCAAACTACAAGGATCTCAAGCCTACCAAAGTCATTGGAAGGATTGTTGCTCATGAGATGACACTTAAAGACAAGGAAGAGCTTCACAACAAGTCAAGTGGTGCTTACAAAGCTGCGGTTGAAGCTCCCACAACCTCAAGTGACAAGCTAGTTTCCAATGAAGAGATAAGCCTAATGGTGAAGAACTTCAACAAATTCTACAAGAGTAGAAGCAAGAAAAGAAGCTCAAAGTCTAGATCATATGATGAAAAGAGATCTTCTAGTCGTGATCGAAGCTGCTACAATTGTGGAAGACCGGACACTACTCAAATGAGTGTTCGACCCCCACAAGAAGAAGAATCTCCAAGAAGAAGAAGCTCAAAGAAGAGTCGCCTCGAAAGAGAAGGAGTAGAGATGATCGTTATGAGCGAAGATCCTCTCGGAGAAGCAAGGATTCGGAAAGGAAAGACAAGTCATCAAGGAGCTACACAGAAGAAAACATCAAGCTCATGTTGGTGAATGGGTTTCGGCTCCGACTCAAACAATCACTCGAAAAAGCTATCACTCCAACTCGAATCTGATCAAGATGAAGGTGTTGCGGTCTTGCTCTCGTATCCTCAACTCCAACTCCTATGACATATTTGATTCACCAAATGAGGGAATTGGAAGATGCTTCATGGCAAAAGGCCCCAAGGTATCACACCTGAATTCATTGACTTTGATAGTGATGAAGATGACTTGCTTGGTGAAGATGAGCTTTTACATGACAAATCTAGTGAGCTTAGTAATGATGAACATGCTAATAGTCTTTATAGTCGAGAAAAGTCGAATGACAATGCTATGAAGGAGATTGAGCGTCTAACTAAAGAACTAAACACTCTTAAGTTAGCTCATGAAACAACTCAAGAAGATCATAGAGAGCTCCTAAGATCTCATGAGAAGCTACGCTTAGAAGCTCAATCTAGAGCAAGAACATGAGTTCCTAAAGCTATCAATGGCGATCTTGAGAAGAGTTCTTCATATCTTGCCAAGCGACTTCTCTTGTCTAATTTCTTGCCACCAATTAAAACTAAGCATGACAAGCATAAGAAAAATTCTTCATCTAGAAGCAACATAATTGGTTCTAGTAGTTCTCATGATTCCACTAACAATGTTTCAAGCCAAGTTTCACTTGAGCAAGAAAATAGTCTATTGAAAGGATTATAGAAAGGTGTCTACAAGAGCCTTAGGAAGCAAGAACTTTGAGAAATTGTTACTTAAGCAAGGAAGGCACGGAAGAATCAAGGAATTGGTTTTGGCGAAAGTTCAGCGCCGAGGGTGTTGAATGGGAAGAAGGTCAATATCCACTCCAAAGTTTGTTTCTCAAAGGAAGTATGATCCTACTTCTTCCAATGTGGAACAAGCTCAAGATGACCTTCCACCACAAGACCTCAAGCTAAAAGGCAGGACAAGCTTCAAGAGGAGATTGATGCATTCATTGAAGCACCCAAGGCCATGGTCAAGTGGGTTCCCAAGGCAACTTCAAGTTCTACTTGACAAGCTCAACTACTACCCCAAGGATTCCCATCAAGATGATGTGGATCGAAGAAGAAGAACTAGAGAGTTCTTGAGGTGACTCATAATATACTTCACTCACATTCATTTTGGCAAGAACTTGTGCAATCAACTTCCACATCTTGCACTAGTTCATGGAGTCCCAACCCTCATGTTGGTAAGTCAAGGGACAAGGTAATCATTGCTTTCATGGACATCATCTAATGTGTACTTCAATCTATGTCCATGGATATCCTTGTTTGTTCCTTGTGGGACTAACCCATGTAGGTATTGAAAGTGCCGAATCCAAGGATTGCTCCCAACTCTTGATGATCTTCATCAACATTGAGCATCCACATCTTCAACATCTACATGAAGTCTTCAACGACAACCCCAAGGTTAGTTTGACCCTTTAAAGGGGTCCTCACATCAAGGGAGCTTTGCTATAAAGAAATGAGCTAAAGCATCTTCAAATGATGTGAACACATTAATGCTTTATGTAAAGTGGTAACCCCACTTGTGCTTAAGCGATGAGTATGACCTATGATCAAATGTTCTCATTTGACTCCTAAATCAATATACTCATATATAGATGACCTAGTCATGCCAAATTGTGTGCTAGTTGCTAGTGTTTTGTTTGTGCATGTTTGACACATGTTTTATTTGCTATCTTATTGTGTGAGCATGTTGGATGCATGATTTTATCCATTCGAGGACATCCATTTGTTGCTTTGGTCTTTTGGATTTCATCTCTTTTGACCAAATGGATGGACAAGAATGCCTAAGTTCCTCCTAGCTATCTATGCTTTCTTGTCTCAAACTCTATTCATGCTTATATCACAAACTTTGAACAAGACTTTTTGGACAGACGAGTGAGGAGCACTCGGGCCCCGATCCGTCAAAGCTTAACTTCAAAACCTTCTAAGTACTTTCGGTCAAACCAATATACTCAAATCGGACGGACCGAAATCACTTGGATTGATCTAGGTTTTCACCTCGGTGAAACCGAGTTGCAAATCTCGGCGTGACGATGTGTGTAGCGCTTGCGATTAACCATCTCGGTGCCACCGAGTTTTCAACTTCGGTCCACCGACTGTTGAAGGTATATATACCCGAGGGCGTATGCGTTGATTATTCCTTCAAAGCGTCTAGCCCCAAACCCTTCCTTTGCCGTCGCCGTGGTCTTGGATCGTCTCGCCGTCGCTTTGTGCGCCCTCGCTTGTGGTCTCCATCGCCGTCAGCGGTCGATCTCATCGCGTCGTTGCGCCGTGGTGAAACTCCACCAAGTTGGGTGAGTTTCATCCCTCTCGTCTTCAACCTCGATTCAATGCGATAGGTTTTGCCTAACTTCTTGCCATGTTTGAAATCTTCCTATCCATGATTAGATCTTAGAGCGAAATTCGAGTGAAAATTTTAGGGTTAGGTTTCGCGAACACATCTCGGTGTGACCGATTCTACATTCTCGGATGACCGATTTGGCCTCTGGCCATTGCCTTGCACCTTCGGTCCAACGAGTTGTGCAAATCGGTAAGACGAAATGAGGATTCAGTGAAACCCTAGTGCTCTCGGCTGGGCGAAACCCATTTCGGTCCAGCCGAAAGTGGTGTGATTGGTTACTGTTTAGGCACTTGGATTCACGAATTTTAGACTCGGTCGGACCGAATGCATACAATGAAAACTTAAAACTGAAGTTTGAACTCATTCTTTTGCAAAATCCTCTGCAGTTTGTGATAACTCTTCTATGCGCCTATACCTACTCTATTCACGGTTGTCGGTCATATGCGATGCAAGTGACAGCGAACAGTCTGAATCACGGTTGAGATTCGAGGCGGTCACAAGTCTGAAGCAAGCAGTTTTACGATGATGGAGAGAGAGCACCCCAAGTGGATTGCCTCCTGCTGCCACGGGGCAGGAAGAAGAATTACGATGAGAAGACTCGACTTTGTTCTTGAGGAGAGATTACTTCCAAGCCTAAGAGGAAAGTGGTTGCCAAAAGGCTATCAAAGCGACAAACAAAGAAAGGCACCGACAAAGAAGAAATCCAGATTTGCAAAGAAGCTGAGCATGGAAGAAGAAACCTCCAGCAAGATAAAAAAACTTCCAAGAGGAAGAGGCTAGTTCATGATGAAGGTGATGATGACTCACGATGAGAAACACCCAGCCTCCTCGAAGCAAAGTTGATGGGAGATGCCATCGAGGCAGGAGCACCCACTAAATCTAAGCCATCAGCTCCAGCAAAGGCAGCCCAAGCCAAACCTGCTGCCAAGCCAAAAAAAAGCGATAGAAATATTCTGCTTGAGAGAAGAAGAAGGACAATGTGCCACCTGCTGAATCGATGAAGAGGCCCATGTGTTCTTGAAACTTGAGGCGAAGCGCCGGTCCATAATGATGCTCATCCTCGAGCTGAAAATATGAAGGAAAGGAAGGACAAAGGTCTCGGGCTATGGAGCAAGTTGATCCATATGCCACCGGAGAAGGACAGCTGTTGACTCAGGTTCCACACGAGAGCAACAAGATTTCTATGAGGCAGTGCTCATGGACAAGAAACCAATTATTCTTGACACGAGATCGTTGGTGGGATTACATCGGCGATGAAAACCTGAGACTACTTCCCACATGTGCATGAGAGCTTCCTTTGCATGTGGAGTTCTTTGAGTTTGTTGGTGGAAATTGCAGCATGGAATGATGAAATGATCATGCGAGTTCTATGCCTGACACATTTCTATCGGATGGCAGAATTGTATGGATGGTGAAGGCGAGATTCTCTTCAGCAGTTGAAGAATGGAGGCGTTCTGAATGCTCCGATATCAAGAGATGATGATGTAGATGTCTATGGCATTCCCAAGAAGAATCACGAGTCTATGAAGAACATGTACAATGAGGTACGGACAAGGATGTTGAGATATGGAAGCTTGGATCGGTTTATCATCTTGAGCGGTCTCCCAACCACTAACACCATTACGAGGCATACTTTGATGCCCAAGTCGGAGACCACCGCATGATAAGAGGCTATTCTATCAACATGCTGCACATTCTAGATCGAAGACACCTTTTAAGGTGATGGACACGATAGTTGAGACTATCAAGAGGACAATGACAGGACCAAAAAGGTCATGTGGGTTTGCTCCGCACATTCGGATGCTCATCAATGCCAAGTTTGGCACGGACACCTACTGTTGGATAGACCCCACTTGCTGCTGCAGCTGAACATGAAGATAATGAAGTTGTGATGGTGAGGATGCTCCACATCTGTTGAAGGACACGCTAAGTCTGAAGCTGCCAAACAAGCTAAAAGCTGAGAAGGAAGCGGCAATGACAAAACCAACCAGCGTTGGAGAACAACTTCTTGAAGCCACTCGGAGGATTGAACTACGCTTTGGCCAGCATAGTGCAGTCTCGGGAGAGTCTTGAGAGGATAGTTGAAGACAAGTTCCATGCTCTGGATGTCAAAGTATTTGAAGTGCGAGTCACCGTCAACAAGCTTGAGGCGGAACATTGAGAAGCGAAGAGAGAAAGAAGAGAGCTCATGAAGGAGATGGAAGGTGATCTAGTCGGGATGACTATGAGCAGCACTGCTGCAGTGCCCACAAAGCCCAGATCATTGCTATTCGATGGCAGACCCGGGGCTACTACATCGGCACCTCCTACAGCTCCGTCGGTTCGATTCGAGCTCGATGTCCTCCTCCAGCTCCACAGACTTGGCGAAGCTTTGCGGATGCAGCTATCTCCACTCCATCGGCCGAGCGAGGAGCCGCCCGTGAGTCCCTAGTGACGATTAGCTCTATACCTTCGAACTTTTGGTAACTTGTTGCCAAAGGGAAAA
The DNA here is from genome assembly GCA_021437245.1 of Aegilops speltoides. Taxonomy (NCBI): domain Eukaryota; kingdom Viridiplantae; phylum Streptophyta; class Magnoliopsida; order Poales; family Poaceae; genus Aegilops; species Aegilops speltoides. The sequence continues at coordinate 9,715 of JAHHZJ010002350.1, forward strand.
GTGTATAGATCATAGGACTTGAGAGAGAGTGCTCGTTTTGCTCTTTCGTTTGCGGTTTTCCTTGAGATACTTTTGAGTTCTTGAGACATTTCGTGTGTTTGATACTCGTTTGCTCTATCTTGATGAGTGCTTCATCATACTATGTAATGTGTGCTTAATGCTTATCATATTCTATTCATATCTTGTATGATCATTTACTCATGTCTTGGTGATTGGGTGCATGCTATTCATTCTTATCATTTTGTGCGCTCCACCAAGATGTATGTGACATGGAAGAGTGACCCATGATCCTAATCGATTGTGCATTTGCATTCAAGCATAAATCTTAAATAATGCACAAATTTAGGGGAGCTCTTGCTTATCACATACTTCTCAAAGCGACGATGTTATTCATTGATTATATCATTTGTGAGCTTTGATCTATATGTTGTCATCAATTACCAAAAGGGGGATTGAAAGTGCAACTAATCCCGGGTGGTTTGGTAATTAATAACAACATATATATATCATTGAACTAATTGTTTCTTGAGGATATTTCAGAAAGTTCATTGATATGGGTATGGCAATGATGATGATGTGGACCCCTCAAAATGCTAAGGAAAACATTGGCAAAAGCTCAAGACTCTATTTTTGGTTTAGTGATCCAAGATCACATTGAGTCCATAGGAAAGCCAATACTATTAAAGGGGATGAGGTTATGATGATGATCTGGTTGCTCAAAGTGCTTAGTGATTTATCTCTCAAACTATCGACAATCTTTCATTCCAACATAAACTCATAAGTAATCTCGGTCCCACGATTCCATAAACTTCAGTCTGCAGAGATGAACCACCTCGACCATATACCCAAACCCTAGTAATTTGGATTTTCGATTCCAAACTCGGTCTTACGAAATTGGTGTTGCCAACATACGTAACATACGTACTCAAATCGGTGTCCGAGATGAGAAAATCGGTCCCAAAGGGCAGCAAACCCTAGACTTTGGAAGAATCGGACTAGCAAAGATTGTATTTTGGTCCCACGAAAATCCCAACGTTCACAAGATTTGAACTTTCGGTCTCACGAGTTGTCAACAGTCGGCCGAGATTGGTCAAATGTGTGTAGCAGTTGGATTTTGTGTGGAGGCTATAAATACCCTCCACCTCCTCTTCATTCATGGAGAGAGGCATCGAAAGAACTACCACTCCTACCTTACATTTACGAGAAGAAAACTACCTACCCTTGTGTTGAGATCAAGTTGCTCCACTCCCACCATATGAAACTTGATTTCTAGCCTTCCCAAGTTGCTTTCCTCAATCCCTTCTTCCACCACAGCCAAATTAGTGAGGAGAGTTGAGTGTTGGGGAGATTATCATTTGAAGCACAAGAGCAAGAGTTCATCATCACCAACACCATCTATTACCTTTTGGAGGTGGTGCCTCCTAGATTGGTTGGGTGTCGCTTGGAGCCTCCGTCAAGATGTGGAGTTGAACCAAGAAGTTTGTAAGGCAAGGAGATCGCCTACCGTGAAGATCTACCCGAGTAAGGCTAGTCCTCCGTGGGCGTAAGCCATGATGGCATAGACAAGGTTGCTTCTTCGTGGACCCTTCATGGGTGGAGCCCTCCGTGGACTCTGTGGCCGTTACCCTCCGTGGGTTGAAGTCTCCATCAGCGTGGATTGGCGATAGCACCACCTATCGGAACCACGAGAAAAATCTCCGTGTCTCCAAAGCTGCGTTTGCTCTTCTCCACCTCTATTTACTACATGTGCAATTTACTTTCGCTGCCACTACTCTAGAATTGCATGTGTAGGGTGATACTTGACTTGGTCATCATTGTGAACTTGCTAAAAACTTGTCCTAATCAAAGGCTAAACTTTTAAATTGTCAAGTAGTCTAATCACCCCCCTCTAGACATACTTCGATCCTACATGGTGAGGCTAGCTTTTAAATCGGCAAGCTTGATCTTCTCTACGACAGCTCAAGCTCCTTCTTCCTCTGGGCCTCCTTCACCTTGCCTATAAATTACAGCAAAGTCAGGTTTGAAGCAAATGAGGGGGAAAAGAGTCGTCGAAGTCTCACCAAACATACCTTTGGTCTCCTCCTTTGCCTTCGTCGATTCTCCTGCACTAGCTTCAAGTCCAACTCAGCTGAATATGCTTTGCTCCGATTCGATATAAGCGTATAGCAAAGAATCACGGGATTTCTCGAAGAATCAATCGACAAAATGTCAAAGATGATTCACTTCCAGTGAATAGAGAAAAATGATCGTTTCTAAGACTACGATCGAATGCAAGCATTAAGCCGTATCTCGAGACTTCACCCAGTGGGTGCACTCAGCGTGCCCCCACTGGTCTTATTCAAAACAGAGTCGACGATCGACCAAAAAAAGAAAGTCGACCCGATCGACCAAAGCTTCTTGGTGTAATCAACTACCGGTGATCGACCCACGGTCTCGAGGACTACACCCGGTGGGTGCACTCAGCGATGCCCCCTGGTTTGAAAACCATTCGTTTAAATCGGTGATGATCAATATTTACTTATAAAGCCTAAGGCCCATTGCCGTGATCGACCTTAATATAGAGACTACACCCAGCGGATGCACTCAGCGTGCCCCGCTAACACGGAGTTTTACCAACACACCTAGTGGGTGGTGCTATAATTCGGAAAGAAAAGTTTTGATAGCATATCCCTATGAGCAGTGGTGGTCGGCCGACTGAACGTTGCTTTGAAGGCGGGGCTGGCGTCGTAAAGGCTGCTAGCTCGCATCGAACAATCTTCACTGCTCCATCATTATCCACTGCTTGACGGATCGCCTCCTTAGCAGCACTAAGCTTGGTCCTCCGGGCGTGGTGCGTGGCGAAGCGAAGGCTGCCCACACTTTCGGCGAAGTGGGTTGAGAGCACTCGAATCAGCGGCACCCTTGAAGGACACGGTATGTCAGTCTTGGCCTCCTTCCGTCATAGCAGGTCTCGGCGCCGTCACATCTGGGCGGCTTTGCTAGTAGATGCCTTCCTGCTCCTTCTATACCTCAATGGTTCCTCATCCTCATCATAAATGCGTCGGGAAGGGTGATAATGTCATTGGTTGGAGCTTGAGAAAAGAGTCAAAGTTAGAAACTATGAGTCGATCGACTAAGAACGAAATTAAAGATGCGATGCAAGGATTTGAGGTCATGCGCGTCCTCCATCTCATGGTCCTCGGCCTTGCACGAGGTTTGAATCGCAGCTTGAAGTTCCAAAGAATCGATCGACCGATTCAAGTATCAACGGAGACAAAACTTATCGAGAACAAGAAGACTTAAGTGATTTGTTTACCACGATATGGTGGGGATGGACACCTTCATTTTTGGCAAAGGCTTGGTTTGCCTCGTGAACTACCTTCAGCCTTGGCGCCTTCTCAGTCGGCACCGGAGAAGCGGTCCGAGGGCGTTTGGTCGACTGCGAGGCAGTCGCAACTCCCTTACCGCGTTCAGCCCGAAGAATGCGTGCACAAGCTTGACCGCCTTTCGGCAGCGGTGGTGCAACCTCCTCCTCTTCCTCCTCTTCTTCATCCTCGTCATCATCGTCGTCGTCATCGTCATCCTCAGGCTGCGTCTGAATCCCTCTTCTGGCTCTACGCCCGCTGTCTTCTCCCTCCTCGTTAATTCGAACTGGCGCCATTGAGCATTAGTATAGCTCGGTAAGGCACTGGAAATGTCAAAGCGAGCTCAATCGACCAAATCACGAAACACATTAAGCGGACATACAAATGGAAGCGAGCAAATGTACCTTATGCAGGCGCTATTATGGTCAAGTGGAGAAATCCTCCGGGATCTGCGAGGTTGTCCTTATTCCCGATGATCGCGACCATCCATCTTTCCACTATGCGTAAATCGACTGCCTCCGGGTGGGCGCAAGTCTCGTCTTGATTCCATGATACAGCCACATGCGGTGGCTCGAGCCCAGAAGAGGCTGGATCGCCTCAGAAAAACCTCCAAGAGGTCCATGCAGTCACACCGTCCGAACCAGCTGTACCTGCGGTCCATCAACATCTTCACATCAGCTCTCTCTCTGGAACCACCTTCCGGGGAGGAGGGTTTGTTCACTCGACTCATGGTGAATGGAGAAGACCACTCGGCATCGGCGTCCACTCATTACAGCGATAGAACCAGGTCGGCCGACCCCTGTTACTCCCGACTCGGGAAAAGACATAGCTGGGAAGGTGCTCTTATTCCTCACTTGGATTCCTAGGCCCCGCACATCCCTGAACTACTTGGGTCTTCTCATCACGGGACTTGCTTTCTTCACGGTCTGAGGAAGCGACATGGGAAGATATGCTTGAACAAACCCAGTCACCGATTCGACAGCCCGAAGTTTTAGCACATAGACACAAATGCATCAAGATCTGCGATGGAGTTTGGAGTAAAATGGTGGAGCTGGGCTCCAAAAGAAATTCGGAGAATCACGAAAGAAAACACTTTCGTGGCGGGAAAATCCTCGATCAACATGGGTGGCGAGGAGCACACACTCACCCTCCTACATTTGAGGCTGCCACTCTTTGCGAGGGAAGCCTTGCGGCGCCGTGGGGGATCAGCCCGTCGTCGGCCATATCGAGGAGATGTAGGATCGAAAGTATGTCTAGAGGGGGGGTGATTAGACTACTTGACAATATAAAAATTCAGCCTTTTGATAAAGACAAGTTTTGGCAGATTCACGATTATGATCAAGTCAAGTATCACCCTACATGCAATTCTAGAGTATAGGCAGCGGAAAGTAAATTGCACATGTAGTAAAGAGAGGTGGAGAAGAGCAAGCGCAATTTGGAACACGGAGATTTTCTCGTGGTTCCGATAGGTGGTGCTATCGTCAATCCACGTTGATGGAGACTTCAACCCACGGAGATAGCAGGCTGCGAGAGTCCACGGAGGATCCACCCACGAAGGGTCCACGAAGAAGCAACCTTGTCTATGCCATCATGGCCTCATACGGAGGGCTAGCCTTACTGGGGTAGATCTTCACGAAGTAAGCGATCTCCTTGCCCTTACAAACTTCTTGGTTCAACTCCACATCTCGTGGAGGCTCCCAAGCGACACCTAACCAATCTAGGAGGCACCACCCTCCAAAAGGTAATAGATGGTGTTGATGATGATGAGCTCCTTGCTCTTGTGCTTCAAATGATAATCTCCCCAACACTCAACTCTCCTCACTGATTTGGCTGTGGTGGAAGAAAGGATTGAGTGGAAACCAACTTGGAAGGCTAGAGATCAAGCTTCATATGGTGGGAGTGGAGCAACTTGATCTCAACACAAGGGTAGGTAGTTCTCTTCTCGAAATGTAAGGTAGGAGTGGTAGTTCTTTCGATGGCTCTCTCCACGTGTGAAGAGGGGGTGGAGGGGTATTTATAGCCTCCACAAAATCCAACCGTTACACACATTTGACCAATCTCGGTCGGACCGAGTTGACAACTCGGTGAGACCGAAAGTTCAAATCATGTGAGCGTTGGGATTTTCAGTGGGACCGAAAATACAATCTCGGTGAGTCCGATTCATTCAAAGACAAGAGCTTGCCAATCTCGGTGGGACCGACTTCATCATCTCGGTGACACGATTTGATGACGAAGATTCTGAAGCTTGGCAACTCAAGTTTCGGTGAGACCGAGTTGAGAATCGGAAAATCCGAGATTTCTAGGGTTTGGCTATATGGCTGAGGTGGTTCATCTCGGTGTGGTGAGTTTAGGAAATCGGTGGGACGAGATTACTTATGAGTGTATTATGGAAGTGAGAGTTGCTGATAGTTTAGGAGATATATCACTAAGCACTTTGAGCAACGGATCATTATCATAACCTCATCCCTTTTAATAGTATTGGCTTTCCTATAGACTCAATGTGATCTTGGATCACTAAACCAAAAATGGAGTCTTGAGCTTTTGCCAATTCTTGCCTTAGCATTTTGAGGGTCCACTTCTTGAGTCCTTGCCATACCCATATCACTGAAATTTCTGAAATGATTCTCAAGAAACTATTAGTTCAATGATATATATGTTGTTATTAATTACCAAAACCACCCGGGATTAGTTGCACTTTCAATCTCCCCTTTTGGTAATTGATGACAACATATAGATCAACTTCGACAAAGGATATAATCAATGAATAATATAAATAAGCTTTGAGAAGTATGTGATAATAAAGAGCTCCCCTAAATTTGTGCATTATTTAAGATTTGCGTTTGAATGCAAATGCACAATCGATTAGGATCATGGGTCACTCTTCCATGTCACATACATCTTGGTGGGCGCACAAAATGATAAGAATGAATAGCATGCACCCAATCACCAAGACATGAGTAAATGGTCATACAAGATATGAATAGCATATGATAAGCATTAAGCACACATTAAGGCATAATGCGACCAAGCACTCATTAATGAGCATGAAGCGTGGTATCAAACACAGAATGTCTCGAAAACCAAAAGTATCTCAAAAAGACGCAAATGAGCGAAAGAGCAAAAGCGCAAAACAACAACACTCTCTCTCTCGAAGTCCTATGATCTATACAATTTCTCCCCTTTGGCAACAAGTTACCAAAAGTTCGAAAAGTATAGAGCTAAGCGTCCTTCAGGGACTCTGCTGGCGGCTCTATGCAGGTTGATGTTGGAGTTGAGATGGCAGCATCTGCGAACTTGGTGATGTCACGTGGAGGCTGAGAGTGGTCCTTTGGAGGCTGGAGCTGGAGCAGCCGATGGAGGCTGTGGGAGTCTTTGAGGCTGTAGTCACAGTGTCGATCCTTTGGAATAGCGGTGATCGAGCTCTGTGGGAGCGGGCGATCTGTTCATAAGCATCTGGACTAAGTCATCCTGCATCTCACGCATGAGCTCTTCCTTCTCCCTCTTTGCTTCCTCAATATCTGCCTCAAGCTTGTTGTGATTACTTGCACTTGATCGACTTCACATCGAGCATGGATCTTGTCTTCAACAATCCTCTCAAGGCTCTCTGAGGCTGTACAATCTTTGCGAGGCGTTGTTCAATCCTCTGGGTAGCTTCAAGTAGCTGTTCTCCAACACTCTTTGGTTTAGCTGCTGCTGCTGCTTCCTTCTCGACTTTGGCTTTCTTGGCAGCTTCAATCTTTGCTTGACCTTCAAGCGGCGTTGGATCCTCCTCATCCATCACAACAACATTATCCTCATGCTCGAAATTGCGATGGCAAGTGTGGTCTATCCAACAAGTATGTGCCCATGCCAAACTTGGCATTGATAAGCATCTGAATGTCTGAGGGGCAAATCCATGACCTCTTACAGTCAGCGTTGCGGTCCTCTTAATAGTCTCAACTATCAAGTCCATCACCTTGAAAGGTGCCTTCTCATCAAGTATATGCAGCATGTTGATAGAGTACCTCTCGATCATGCGATGATCTCAGAACTTGGGCATCAAGGTATGCCTCGAATAGTGTTTGTGGTAGGTAGACCTGCACGGAGATGATACTTGAGCCAAGCTTCAGTTGCCAAGTCCTTAGTTGGAACCTCTTTGTACATATTCTTCATAGATTCATGGTTCTTCTTGGGAATACCATAGACATCAACATCATCCTCTCTCTGCCTTTGGAGCATTCAGCGATTCTGCCCATTCTTCAACAGTTGAAGAGAATCTTTGGCCTTGATCATCCATGTGATCTTTCCATCTAGATAGAAATGAGCTGTGGCATAGAATTGCATAATCATTTCATCATTCCAACTGGTCAACTTCGACCTACAAAATCTGCAACACCACATGCGGTGAAGCTCTCATGCACATGTGGAAAGAAGTCTCTGTGCTCTTCACTTGTCAATGTATGCCAGTCAACATAGCGAGTATGCGCAACTATTGGCTTCTTGTCCATTAGCTTTGTCTCATAGAAGTCCTGCTTGCTCTCGGTGTGAAATCTGGGATCAACAGCAGTTCTTCTCCTCATGGCATATGGGTCGAGCTGTCTCCATAGCACGAGACCTCTATCCTTCCTTTCCTTCATGTTTTCGACTTGAGGATGAGCATCATTGTGAATTGGCAGTTTTGGGCGAAGTTTGAAAAAGCTGGTGCCTCATCATCGACACGGTGGTGGCACATCATCTTTCTTCTTCTGGATCTGAGGGATGTTCTGTTGTCTTCTTTGGCTTGGCGGCGGGCTTTCTTTGGAGCTGCCTTGGTGGAAGCAGATGGCTTGGACTTTGAAGTGGCTCCAGATACGATGGCATCACCCATGAGCTTAGGCTTACGAGGAGGCTGGGGTGCTTCCTCATCCTCATCTTCCTCTGCTTTGCATCATCATGCACAATCCTCTTCCTCTTGGAAGTTTTCTTCACCTGCTTGTAGTTTCCTCTTCCAAACTCAGCTTCTTGGCATGATGGACTGCTTCACTTTTTGGTGCCTTTCTTGGTTTCTTGCCCTTGAGGCTCTTTGGCAACAACCTTTCTCTTTGGCTTGGAGGAGACCTCTTCCTCAACAGTGAAATCAGAATCTTCTTCATCGAGTTCCTCTTCTTCTACATACTGGTGGCTGCGGAGGCAAACCACTTGGTGTGCTCCTCTCACCATCATCGATGAGCTGCTTTGGGTTCGGGACTAGTGCACTGCCTCTGGAATATCAGCAATAGGTGACTCGGACCTGTTACGGGTATCCTTGGCATCGACATGGTGACAACACTGTGAATAGATAAGGTGTAAGCGAGTAGAAGAGTTATCACAAAGCTGAGAAGATTTTGCAAACAAAATGAGTTCAAATTCTAGTATTAGGTTTTCACGAGAAGACATTTCGGTCGGACCGAGTTTAAAATTCGGTGAATCCGAAGTGTTCAAGCGAAGCATTCACACCACTTTCGGTTGGACGAAGTGGGTTTTAGTCTACCGAAAACACTAGGGTTTCACTAAATCCTCATTTGGTCACACCGATTTGCACAACTTCGGTGTGGACGAAAGTCTGATCTAATGGCCAAAAGCCAAATCGGTCATCTGAGAATGTAAAATCGGTCTCACGAGATGTTGTTCGGAAACCTAACCTAAAACTTTTACTCGAATTTCGTTCAAAGGAACTAATCTGGTGTACTGAAAGATCTCATTCATGGCAAGATTACGAGGCAAACCAAGCGTGCATTGAATCGGAGATGGGAGCACGAGTGGGATCGAAACTCACCTAACTTGGTGGAGTTCCTCTCTGGCGGCGGCAGCGGAGAAGATGTCCGTTATTGGCGGCGGAGAACTGCGGCGGCGCCTGGCGGACAGCAGAGGGCGATCCGGAGACCCGGCGGCGGCAAAGGTTAATGAGGCGAGCGTTTGAAGTAGAAATCAGCAGCGCAGCCCTCGAATGTTATATCCCTTTCTTTGTCGGTGGGACGAGTTGTAAAACTTCGGTGGCAGATGGATCTTCTGCGGGCAGTTATTCACTTGATCACGCCGAAAATCACAACTTCGGTTTCACGAGGTGAAAACCTAGATCAATCTAAATGCTTTCGGTTTGACCGAGTTTGAGTGGGTTGGTCGAGAAATCACTTAGAAGGTTTTGGAAGTTAGCCTTTGTGGATCGGTGGCTCAAGTGCTCCTCACTCGGACGGTCCAAAATGACTTGTTCAAAGTTTGTGATGTAAGCATGAATAGAATTTGAGACAAGAAAGCATAGATAGCTAGGGGAGGTACTTAGGCATTCTTGTCCATCCATTTGGTCGAGAAAAATCAAAAAGACCAAAACAACAAATGGATGTCCTCGAATGGATAAAATCATGCATCCAACATGCTCACACAATAAGATAGCAAATGAAATATGTGTCAAACATGCACAATCAAAATTCTAGCTACTATCACACAATTTATCGATGACTAGGTCATCTATATGAGTATATTGACTTAGGAGCCAAATGAGAACATTTGATCATAGGTCATACTCATCGTTTAAGCACAAGTGGGGTTACCACTTTTACATAAAAGCATTGATGTGTTCACATCATTTGAAGATGCTTTAGCTCAATTCTTTAAAGCAAAGCTCCCCTAGATGTGAGAACCCTTTTAAAGGGTCGAACAAACCTTTGGTTGTCGTAGAAGACTTCATGTAGATGTTGAAGATGTGGATGCTCAATGTTGATGAAGATCATCAAGGGTTGGGAGCAATCCTTTGGATTGGGCACTTTCAATACCTACATGGGTTAGTCCCACAAGGAACAAACAAGGATATCCATGGACATAGATTGAAGTTCACAATAGATGATGTCCATGAAAGCAATGATTACCTTGTCCCTTGACTTACCAACAAGAGGGTTTGTGACTCCATGAACTAGTGCAAGATGTGGAAGTTGATTGCACAAGTTTTTGCCAAAATGAATGTGAGTGAAGTATGTTGGCGGAGTCACCCTCAAGAACTCTCTAGTTCTTCTTCTTGGGATCCACATCATCTTGAAGGGAATCCTTGGGGTTGTAGTTGAGCTTGTGAAGTAGAACTTGGCGTTTCCTTGGGAACCCACTTGACCATGGCTTTAGGTGCTTCAATAAATGCATCAATCTCCTCTTGAAGCTTGTCCTTGCCTTTTAGCTTGTGGTCTTGTGGTGGAAGGTCATCTTGTGCTTGTTCCACATTGGAAGAAGTAGGATCATACTTCTCCTTTTGAGAAACAAACTTTGGAGTGGGATATTGACCTTCTTCCCATTCAACACCCTCGGCGTTGAACTTTCGCTCAAAACCAATTCCTTGATTCTTCGGTGTCTTCCTTGCTTGCGAACAATTTCCTCAAAGTTCTTGCTTCGGCAGAGGCTCTTGTAGACACCTTTCTCTATAATCCCTTTCAATAAACTATTTTCTTGCTCAAGTGTAACTTGGCTTGAAACATTGTTAGTGGAATCAAGAGAACTACTAGAAGCAACAATATTGGATTTAGCATGGTTATTGTTACTACTAGATGAAGAATTTTCTTATGCTTGTCATGCTTAGTTTTAATAGGTGGCAAGAAATTAGACAAGAAGTCGTTTGGCAAGATATGAAGAACTCTTCTTTCGAAGATCGTCATTGATTGCTTTTAGAAACTCATGTTCTTGCTCTAGATTGAGCTTCTCGAAGCGTAGCTTCTCATGAGATCTTAGGAGCTCTCTATGATCTTCTTGAGTTGTTTCATGAGCTAACTTAAGAGTGTTTAGTTCTTTAGTTAGGCGCTCAATCTCCTTCATAGCATTGTCATTCGACTCTTCTGACTATAAAGACTACTAGCATGTTCATCATTACTAGGCTCACTAGATTTGTCATGTAAAGCTCATCTTCACCAAGCAAGTCATCCTCATCACTATCAAAGTCAATGAATTCAGGGTGTGATCTTTGTAGGATCGTTGAAGGCAAGAGTGTCTAGAGGGGGTGATTAGACAACTCGACAAGATAAAAGTTTATGCCTTTTGATTAACATAAGTTCATAGCAAATTCACAATGAAAGACAAGTCAAGCATCATGCATACAAGTCGAGCGACATACTAAACATGCAATTCTAGAGTATAGGGCAGCGGAAAGTAAATTGCATGAATAGTAAGGAGAGATTGTGAAAACAAGCGCAATTGGAACCGGAGATTTTTCTCGTGGTTCCGATAGGTGAATGCTATCGTCAATCCACATTGATGGAGACTTCAACCCACGGAGGTAGCAATTGCCTTGAGTCCACGGAGGCTCCACCACGAAGGGTCCACGAAGAAGCAACCTTGTCTATGCCATCATGGCCTCGTCCACGGAGGATTAGCCTTACTCGGGGTAGATCTTCACGAAGTAAGCGATCTCCTTGCCCTTACAAACTCCTTGGTTCAACTCCACATCATGGGAGGCTCCCAAGTGACACCTAACCAATCTAGGAGGCACCACCCTCCAAAAGGTAATAGATGGGGTTGGTGATGATGAACTCCTTGCTCTTGTGCTTCAAATGATAATCTCCCCAACACTCAACTCTCCTCTCCTTGATTTGGCTATGGTGGAAGAAGGATTGAGTGGAAAGCAACTTGGGAAGACTAGAAATCAAGTTTCATATGGTGGGAGTGGAGCAACTTGATCTCAACACAAGGGTAGGTAGTTTTCTTCTCAGAAATGTAAGGTAGGAATGGTAGTTCTTTACGATGGCTCTCTCACGAATGAAGAGGAGGTGGAGGGGTATTTATAGCCTCACACAAAATCAACGTTACACACATTTGACCAATCTCGGTCGGACCGAAGTTGACAACTCGGTCGGACCGAAAGTTCAAATCTTGTGAGCGTTGGGATTTTCAGTGGGACGAAAATACAATCTCGGTTAGTCCGATTCTTCCAAAGTCTAGGGTTTGCCAATTTCGGTGGGACCGACTTTCTCATCTCGGTGACACCGATTTGAGTCTGAGAAGATTCTGAAGCTTGGACACCAATTCGAATGACGAGTTTGGAATCGGAAAATCCGAGATTCTTAGGGTTTGGCTATATGGCTGAGGTGGTTCATCTCGGTGTGGTGAGTTTGGAATCGGTGGGACCGAGATTACTTATGGGTTTATGTTGGAATGAAAGATTGCTGATAGTTTGAGAGATAAATCACTAAGCACTTAGAGCAACCAGATCATCATCATAACCTCATCCTTTTAATAGTATTGGCTTTCCTATGGACTCAATGTGATCTTGGATCACTAAACCAAAAATGGAGTCTTGAGCTTTTGCCAATCCTTTCCTTAGCATCCTAGGGGTTCACCTCTCTAGTCCTTTTGCCATGCTGAGTGGTTGACTTTCTGAAACATACTTGATAAAAGCATTAGTCCAACCACAAAGTATGTTGTCATTAATTACCAAAACCACCTAGGGAGCAAATGAGCTTTCAATCTCCCCTTTTTGGTAATTGATGGCAACACCTGAAAAAGATATCAAAGCTTCTTGAAAGAAAGACAAGGTTAACATTAAAGCTTTGACAAACATGTAGTACACAAGCTCCCCTACAAGTGTGCAAGATTTTAGATTTTGGTTTTGGACTACCACAAGCACACATGAGAAAAGCAAGATGTCTGCATGCAGCTTGGCTATATGCATCGAGAGCGGATGAGAGTAAATGAGAAATGATGCATATGTGCATGGTGATTTCTGTAAACAAGTATTCACAAGCAAGTCACCATCATGCACATCTGCAAGATGCATATACTTACCTTGAAGTTCCTTGGTGATGTGCACGAAGAAATAAACTTGGGAAAACACGGTTAGATAACACAAGTATTCCTACAACCAACAGCAAGAACATCAAGAGTACCAAGCCGAGGATGACATGTATAAAGTGTCTCATGTTGAGCACTAGCTTGAATCAACCAACATGTCTCCCAAGACTAAAAGATTTTCAATGAGCTCTGAGAGATTTTGCTTTTCATAAGATACCAATTGTGATCTTTTAAGATGCCAATCGTATAAGATACCAATTGTACTTTTGAAGATACCAATGGTGAGAGCAAGAGAAGCAAAATCAGAAGAATAATGCCAAAAGTATTATCACAGTGAAATATATGGCAAAGCTTTGATGTGATCCTCTCCCCTTAAGGTAAGATTGTTCTTCCTTTAAAATATAGTTTTTGTTTATCTCCTCCAATCTTCCTTAAGCTCCCCGGCTCCCCTAAATCTTCTCCCCTTTGACATCAAGTGCGAAAAAGACGATAAACCGGGAAGGGCGGGAAAGATGGAAAGAAAAGTGGGTTCATTAAGAATCTGGCGAGCAAATTAAGTATGTAAATCATTTAGATGAGCTGCAGAAGATGATATCTGGTGAATGTAAATCGGTGACACGAATTGATATGGATCGATGAGTCAGAAAGTCGAGACTTAGGGCAGATCCTTTTGATCGGACGAAATGATTGAATCGGTGAGTCAGAGTTTAATTCAGGAAATACAGAAATGATTCAGCTCACTTTGCAAAAATGTTTGAGAAGATTTGCAATGAATTTGTAAATGATTTTCAGGAATTTATCGAGCAGAAAAATATTCACAAGAACAAAAAAAAAGCGAAGAAATGAAAAAGATTGCTAGATGAAGTTTTTTTTAAAAGAAAATAAGCAAGAAAATTCAATGAGAGAGCATAAGAGAAAAGCAGAAAAAAAACTCCAAAACATATGTACTTCATCTAGAGAGAATTGACATAGTCACCTATGTTTGAGTATATTGACTTAGGAGTCAAATGAGAACATTTGATCATAGGTCATACTCATCGATTAAGCTCAAAATGGGGTTACCATTTTTGATTAAGCATTTGATGTGATCAAATCTTTTGAAGCTGCTTGTACTCATGTCTTTGAGCAAAGCTTTTTCAAGATGTGAAAGACATACCTTGGGCTTGTTGTTGCTTGTTCTCATGTAGGTGAACTTGATGTTGATGCTCATAGAATGTGAGGTTGGAGCACCATTTTCAAGTGTGTAGATCATCTTCCTACATGGGTTAGGCAAGCAAGGAAATACTCAAGAATATCAATATGACATGAGTGAAGTACTAGAAGTTTATGATGTCAAAAGGATATGTGGAATTTTGTTCCTTGAACTCAACATCCCAAGAGCTAGATACTTGGTCAATGACAAGATTACTCATGATTTGAGTGGTGATAATCTTGTTGAATGTAGACCATCAAGTACACTACGCGGAGTTAGATGCAATACAAGGGGCAAATGTGTCCAAGACATATGATCATCATCATAAGAGAAATATCAAGGATTAGTCAATTTGGCTCATGCCTTGCATGCATCAATGGAGTTTTCACTCCAAGTTTGAAGCATCAATGATGTTCAACTCACTCCTCAGCGACAAAACACTTTCTCATCAAGTGGTTTTGTGAAGATATCTGCAAGCTGTTTGTCGATCTGAACATGCTTAAGATCAATGTCACCCTTAGCAATATGATCACGAATAAAATGGTGGCGAACTTCAATGTGTTTAAATGCGAGAGTGTTGCAGGATTGTGTCAATCTTAATTGCACTCTCGTTGTCACAAAGCAAAGGAACATGTCTCGCATGTATCCCATAGTCCTTAAGCATTTGTTTCATCCATAGGCCCAGGCACAACACGAACCAGCAGCAATATATTACCTTGCGATAGATAATGATATCGAGTTTTGTTTCTTGGATGACCAAGACACAAGGGATCGACCAAGAAATTGACATGTACCGAAGTTGACTTTCTATCTATCTTGTCTCGGCATAGTCCGAGTCGGAGTAACCAACAAGATCGAAAGAGGCCCTCTTAGGATACCAAATGCCAAAGTTAGTGTGTGTATCAAATATCTCACAATTCTTTTAACACTTTAAGATGACATTCTTTAGGAGCAGCTTGATATCGAGCACACATGCATACACTCAGCATTATATCAGGACGAGAAGCACAAAGGTATAGTAGAGAACCAATCATGGATCGATAAACCTTTTGATCAACATGTTCTCCACCTTTAGTCAAGTCATTATGTCCATTAGTAGGCATGGGGTTCTCATACCTTTGCTCTCTTGCATGTTGAACTTCTTGAAGAGATCCTTAGTGTACTTAGTTTGTGAGACAAAAGTACCCTCCTTAGATTGTTGATTTGCAACCCAAGAAAGAACTTGAGTTCACTCATCATGGACATCTCATACTTCTCAGACATAAGCTTTCCAAACTTCTCACTAAAATCAGGGTTAGTTGAACCAAAGATAATATCATCGACATATATTTGGCACACAAATAGTTCTCCGTCAACCCTTTTTTGAATAGCGTTGAGTCAATTTTACCAATTTCAAATCCTTTTTCAAGAAGAAAACTAGTCAAGCATTTGTACCAAGCTCTAGGGGCTTGTTTAAGACCATAAAGAGCTTTGTGCAATTTATAAACATGATTAGGCTTTTAGGATTCACAAATCCGGAGGTTGTTTCACAAATACTTCCTCCTCAATTTCACCATTTAGAAAAGCACTTTTAATGTCCATTTGATAGAGAGTAATGTTATGGTGGTTGGCATAAGCAAGAAGAATGCGTATGGACTCAAGTCTAGCAGGGCATAGGTCTCACCATAGTCCATACCTTCGACTTGTGTGTAACCTTGTCTCTGAGGCGAGCCTTGTTGCGGATGACTTGTCCATCCTCATCTTGCTTGTTCGAAACACCCATTTGGTTCCAATGACGTTTTGGTCATCATTGGGCTTCTCTACCAAAGACCAAGCGTTGTTCCTCTCGAAGTTGTGCAGCTCTTCATGCATAGCGTTCACCCAGTCCGGGTCTTCAGCGCTTCTTCTACCTTCATAGGTTCAAGACTGGAAATAAATGAGTAATGCTCACAAAAGTTAGCTAAGCGAGTTTTAGGCGAGTGATTCTCCGGAGTCGATGTCATTCATCATTTGTTCCACAGGATGGTCTTTCTTGACTCTTTCTCGAACTCGGGATAGCTTTTGTCGTGGTGGTGGCTGAGCTTCCTCATCATCCTCATCTTCTTCTTCATCTGTGTTGTTGGTGTTGTCTTGAGGTGGTGGAGAAGGAGGTTGTGGTGGATCTTCTTGTCGCACTTCCTCATCTTGGTGAGTTCCACTTGTGGAAGCCTCCATGTTGCCTTGAGGTTCACCTTGCCGTGAGGTAGGGGGCTCCACATATGTAGATGAGGTACTCTCCTTCACTTCCATGGGACGAATCTTTCCAATGGATAAATCTTGAATGGCTTCGATGGGTCCTTGTCTCCTACATCAATAGGCATTTGCTCTACTTGCGAGCCATTAGATTCATCAAACTTCACATCTACCGTCTCTTCAACCTTTCGGTGAAATTATTGTGAACACGGTAGGTGTGAGATTTGATCCATAACCGAGGAAAAAAGCCTTCATGAGTTTTAGGAGCAAATTTAGACCGGCGATGCTTATCAAGAATATAGCATTTTGAACCAAGACACGAAAATATCCCACTTGGGGTTTGTTACCCGTAAGGAGCTCGTATGAAGTCTTGCCGAAGCTTGTGAAGATAAAGTCTATTGATGGCATGACAAGCTGTCTCAGCGGCTTCACCCCAAAAGTGTTTTGGTGTCTTGTATTCATCAAGCATTGTCCTCGCCATCTCAATGGCGTTCGGTTCTTCCTCTCAACAACCCCGTTTTGTTGAGGTGTATGCGTAGCTGAGAACTCATGTAGAATCCCTTCCTCATCGAAAGAGTCCACAGGCGTTCTTGAACTCCGTTCGTTGTCCTCGAACCTTCTTGATCTTCACCTCAAATTGATTACGAGCCTTTCTAGCAAAGGTTTTGAAGATTTTACGAACCTGCGATTTGTCATCAAGTAGAAATACCCGTAAATCTTGAAAAGTCATCAACAATAACTAGACCAAGGAGTTACCACCAAGGCTTTTGTAAGCATTGGGACGAAAGATCCATATGAAGAAGCTCAGCGGTCTCCTTGTGGTCATGATATTCTTCGCAGGGATGACTTCCTCCTACTTGTTTTCTGCTTGACATGCCTTTGCGAGTCTATCTTTGTCAAAGAAAACATCTTTAACACCAAGAATGTGATCTCCTTTGATTAGCTTATCTAAATTTACATACCAACATGTCCAAGCCTTCTATGCAAAGCCAACCTTTAGCAGATTTAGCAATAAAGCAAGTTACGGGTTGAGCTTTCTTAGTGAAATCGACAATGTATAAGTCACCTCTCTGAATGCCGATAAATACCATGTTATGATTGTCACTCTGAAAAACTTGGCAATCTACTTTGGTGAATAGCACATTGAATCCAAAGTCACTAATCTAGACACGGAAAGTAAATTGTATCCAAGTGATTCAACAAGCATGACATTTTTAATGGAGCTATCATGAGATATAGCCACCTTACCAAGGCCAAGTACCTTACCCTTGGAGTTGTCTCCAAAAGTCACATACTTGCGTGGACCATCGTTCTTTGCAAGCTCTCGAAACATGTCTTCATCTCCGGTCATGTGATCGGTGCATCCACTATCAAGAATCCATTCTTTGCCACGGATATGTAGTTTCTCATATTTGCCATTAGTGAGACTCTTCATGATCTTGTCTAGCTCGGTGTCGAATCGTCATCGTGCTCATGCTCATCATCATATTGACCCATAGATAATTCATCATCAATACCTAGGTCAATTTGACAATGACTTGCATCAGTTTTATCAACGTGATAATAGTCATGGAATGCAAAACAAGAGCATTTCTTATTGAACATTGATAAAACGGGATCACCCTTCTTTTCATAAGATCACGAAGCTCAAAGAAGCATTTATCAAAGTTAGGATCTTTGAGGGCAACATATCAAATTCAACGATCTTGTATAGAATTTCATCAAGACCTCTCAACGAGTAGTCGGATAAAGTTCTTCCAAGAATTTCCACATAGCATAGGGCACTCAAAGTTAGTGACAAGCTCAAGCAAGTTATCGAGCAAACCTCTAATGATAAGATTGGCAGTTCTAAGGTTCTGAAGCAAATCAAGCTCTTCATCTGATTGGGTGCAAGGGGTCAAATGGTGGTACATATGGGGTTTCAACATATTTAGCAAGTTGTACATCTTAAAGATAGCAAGCATTTCAATCCTCCACGAGTTATAGGACACTCCATCAAGAATAGGCACTCTATGACTAACACTCCCAAGCGTGAACCGTCCATCTTCCTCCAATGGTGTGCAAACCAAAGCAATGGAGACCAGCGCTCGATACCAATTGTAGGATCGTTGAAGGCAAGAGTGTCTAGAGGGGGTGATTGAACAACTTCGACAAGATAAAAGTTTATGCCATTTGATTAACATAAGTTCATAGCAAATTCACAATGAAAGACAAGTCAAGCATCATGCATACAAGTCGAGCAACATACTAAACATGCAATTCTAGAGTATAGGGCAGCGGAAAGTAAATTGCATGAATAGTAAAGGAGAGATTGTGAAAACAAGCATAATTGGAACACGGAGATTTTCTCGTGGTTCCGATAGGTGAGTGCTATCGTCAATCACGTTGATGGAGACTTCAACCCACGGAGGGTAGCAATTGCTTGAGAGTCCACGGAGGCTCCACCCACGAAGGGTCCACGAAGAAGCAACCTTGTCTATGCCATCATGGCCTCGTCCACGGAGGACTAGCCTTACTCGGGGTAGATCTTCACAGTGGCGATCTCCTTGCCCTTACAAACTCCTTGGTTCAACTCCACATCATGGCGGAGGCTCCCAAGTGACACCTAACCAATCTAGGAGGCACCACCCTCCAAAAGGTAATAGATGGGGTTGGTGATGATGAACTCCTTGCTCTTGTGCTTCAAATGATAATCTCCCCAACACTCAACTCTCCTCCTTGATTTGGCTGTGGTGGAAGAAGGGATTGAGTGGAAAGCAACTTGGGAAGACTAGAAATCAAGTTTCATATAGTGGGAGTGGAGCAACTTGATCTCAACACAAGGGTAGGTAGTTTTCTTCTCGAAATGTAAGGTAGGAATGGTAGTTCTTCGATGGCTCTCTCCACGAATGAAGAGGAGGTGGAGGGTATTTATAGCCTCCACAAAATCCAACCGTTACACACATTTGACCAATCTCGGTCAGGACCGAGTTGACAACTCGGTCGGACCGAAAGTTCAAATCTTGTGAGCGTTGGGATTTTCGATGGGACCGAAAATACAATCTCGGTTAGTCCGATTCTTCCAAAGTCTAGGGTTTGCCAATTTCGGTGGGACCGACTTTCTCATCTCGGTGACACCGATTTGAGTCTGAAGGTTCTGAAGCTTGGCAACACCAATTCGGAATGACCGAGTTTGGAATCGGAAAATTCGAGATTCTTAGGGTTTGGCTATATGGTGAGGTGGTTCATCTCGGTGTGGTGAGTTTGGAATCGGTGGGACCGAGATTACTTATGGGTTTATGTTGGAATGAAAGATTGCTGATAGTTTGAGAGATAAATCACTAAGCACTTAGGCAACAGATCATCATCATAACCTCATCCCCTTTTAATAGTATTGGCTTTCCTATGGACTCAATGTGATCTTGGATCACTAAACCAAAAATGGAGTCTTGAGCTTTTGCCAATCCTTTCCTTAGCATCCTAGGGTTCACCTCTCTAGTCCTTTTGCCATGCAGTGGTTGACTTTCTGAAACATACTTGATAAAGCATTAGTCCAACCACAAAGTATGTTGTCATTAATTGCCAAAACCACCTAGGGAGCAAATGAGCTTTCGGATACCTTGGGGCCTTTAGCCATGAAGCATCTTCCAATTCCCTCATTTGGTGAATCAAATAAGTCATAGGAGTTGGAGTTGGAGGACACGAGGCAAGACCGGCAACACCTTCATCTTGGTGTAGTCGGAGTTGGAGTGATAGCTTCTTTCGGATTGATTGTCGAATCGGGCGGAGACCCATTCACCTACATGAGCTTGATGTTTTCTTCTTGTGTAGCTCCTTGATGACTTGTCTTTCCTCTCGAATCCTTGCTTCTCAGGAGGGTCTTACGTTCATAACGATCATCTCTACTCCTTCTCTCTTTCAGGGTGACTCTTCTCTTGAGCTTCTTCTTCTTGGAATTCTTCTCTTCTCTTGTGGGGGCCGAACACTCATTTGAGTAGTGTCAGGGTCTTCCACAATTGTGATTCGATCCGACTAGAAGATCTCTTTTCATCATATGATGTAGACTTTGAGCTTCTCTCTTTGCTTCTACTCTTGTAGAATTTGTTGAAGTTCTTCACCATTAGGCTTATCTCTTCATTGGAAACTAGCTTGTCACTTGAGGTCGTGGGAGCATCATATGTAGCTTTAAGCACCACTTGACTTGTTGTGAAGCTCTTCCTTATCTTTAAGTGTCATCTCATGACAACAATTCTTCCAATGACTTGGTTGGCTTGAGATTCTTGTAGTTTGGCATCATTTGGATCAAAGTGCACGGTGTCATACTTTCCTCCAAAGCTCGAGAATCTTCTTGATGATGAATCGATTCGGTCATTTCTTAAGCTTCCTAAGCGGCAATCTCATTTGTGATTAGAGCAAGCCTAGAGTACATTTCAGTGACTCCTTCACCTTCCTTCATCTTGAACTTGTCAAGTTGACCTTGAAGAACATCTAGCTTTCATTCCTTCACGGACTCGGTACCTTCGTGCATTTAGACCAAAGTATCCCAAATCTCTTTTGCATTCTCAAGGCGGCTGATTTTGTTGAACTCCTCGGGACACAAAGCATTGAAGAGAATGTCACAAGCTTGAGCATTGTTTGCAACATCCGCAATTCATCCGTTGTAACCAGCGATCCGAACTTTCCTTCCTCGAAGAATTCACCTTGCAAACCAACACAAATAATGCCCCATCTTGGTGGGTTATGGCCAAGAATATGCATTTTCATTTTATGCTTCCAACTAGCAAAGTTTGAACCATCAAAGTAAGGACCTCTCTGAAAATTACCCTCACTAGGCGCCATACTCTCCTAGGTTGTGAAACCAAGCTTATGGAGTCAATGCAATGAAACCAATACAATGGAGACCAAGGCTCACGATACCACTTGTAGGATCGAAAGTATGTCTAGAGGGGGTGATTAGACTACGACAATATAAAAATTCAGCCTTTTGATAAAGACAAGTTTTGGCAGATTCACGATTATGATCAAGTCAAGTATCACCCTACACATGCAATTCTAGAGTATAGGCAGCGGAAAGTAAATTGCACATGTAGTAAAGAGAGGTGGAGAAGAGCAAGCGCAATTTGGAACACGGAGATTTTCTCGTGGTTCCGATAGGTGAATGCTATCGTCAATCACGTTGATGGAGACTTCAACCCACGGAGGATAGCAGCTGCGAGAGTCCACGGAGGCTCCACCCACGAAGGGTCCGAAGAAGCAACCTTGTCTATGCCATCATGGCCTCTCGCACGGAGGCTAGCCTTACTCGGGGTAGATCTTCACGAAGTAGGCGATCTCCTTGCCCTTACAAACTTCTTGGTTCAACTCCACATCTCGACGGAGGCTCCCAGCGACACCTAACCAACCTAGGAGGCACCACCCTCAAAAGGTAATAGATGGTGTTGATGATGATGAACTCCTTGCTCTTGTGCTTCAAATGATAATCTCCCCAACACTCAACTCTCCTCCTTGATTTGGCTGTGGTGGAAGAAAGGATTGAGTGGAAAGCAACTAGGAAGGCTAGAGATCAAGCTTCATATGGTGGGAGTGGAGCAACTTGATCTCAACACAAGGGTAGGTAGTTCTTTACGATGGCTCTCTCCACAGTGAAGAGGGGGTGGAGGGTATTTATAGCCTCCACACAAAATCAACCGTTACACACATTTGACCAATCTCGGTCGGACCGAAGTTGACAACTCGGTGAGACGAAAGTTCAAATCATGTGAGCGTTGGGATTTTCAGTGGGACGAAAATACAAACTCGGTGAGTCCGATTCGTTCAAAGACAAAGCTTGCCAATCTTGGTGGGACCGACTTCATCATCTCGGTGACACCGATTTGATGAACGAAGGTTCTGAAGCTTGGGAACTCAAGTTTGGTGAGACCGTGTTGAGAATCGGAAAATCCGAG